>JAJOOI010016574.1:0-24783 GCA_029582585.1 Solanum bukasovii
TTATACACACGTAGCCGGATCAAGGTGCGGGGTGAAATTCTCTAGATGCCGGATCAAGGATTTAGAGATACATAACTTATCATTTTGCATGTAATACACTAGAAAATGATTACTATTATTAGGATTACCGCGTTATGAGCTTATGGGGAACTCATTCCTAGTTACTTTTAATAATCTGAATATAAATAAATACTTAGTTCAAAGCTATCTTTTTATTGTTTTTATTTCAATTTAAATCCCCCCATTTTTTATATAACGACTATCGAGTTAAATATTTGCTATTGACAATATTCTTCCATATTCTCTGTGGGATCGACCTCGACTCATAGTTGGGTAAATATATTGCATACGATCGTTTATATTTCTTTTCAAGAGGTATATTTGAACGTTATCAGTTGCATTTAGCATATGGTTCATGTACATGATATTGATAAGGAGCCCATGACTCTTCAGTCAATTCCTTTCGTGAATGAATTTCCAATGGTATTCCCTGATGATCTTCCCGGAATTTCCCAAGAAAGAGAAATTGATTTTGTTATAAACTTGCTTCCTGATACGCAACCTATATCGATTCCTCCCTATAGAATGGCACCTGCAGAACTAAGAGAATTAAGGAACAACTGAAGGACTTGCTCGATAAAGGCTTTATCAGGTCAAGTACTTCCCCATGGGGTTCCCCAGTGCTCTTTGTTCGAAAGAAAGATGGATCCTTGCGGATGTGTATTGATTATAGACAACTAATTATAGTCACTATAAATAATATATATCCTCTTTCACGGATTGACGACTTACTAGATCAGTTACAAGGTACCAAATGCTTTTCCAAGATTGACTTGATGTCTGGTTACCATCAGTTGCGAGTCAGGGAAATTGATATCCCAAAAACAACATTTAGGACGAGGTATGGCCATTTTGAGTTCCTTGTCATGTCTTTTGGGCTTACAAATGCCCCCAACAACTTTTATGGATCTTATGAATCGGGTCTTCAAACCATTTTTGGATGAATTTGTGATTGTGTTTATTGATGATATTGTTATATATTCACGGTCGGAAGCAGAGCATGCAGACCACTTACGAGCTGTATTGCAGAGTCTCCAAGATTGCAGGTTATATGCTAAATTCTCTAAATGTGATTTTTGGGTTACCTCAATAGCTTTTCTTGGTCATGTTATTACAAGTAAAGATATTAAGGTTGATGGACAAAAGATTGAAGAAGTGATGACTAGACCGAGGACCTTGAATGCGACGGAGATTCGTAGCTTTTTAGGCTTGGCGAGGTATTATTGAAGGTTTGTGGAGGGATTCTCTTCTATTTCTGCACCACTGACAAAATTGATACACAGGGCAACAAAGTTTCAGTGGACCGAGGCATGCGAGCAGAGGTTTCATGAACTAAAAAAAAGGTTTACCACTGCACCTGTCCTAACTCTTCCAGATGGTAATTAGGGCTATGTTGTTTATTGTGATGCCTCAAGAATTGGCCTAGGTTGTGTTCTTATTCAGCATGGTAAGGTTATTGCATACGCCTCTAAACAGTTGCGGAAGCATGAGCAGAATTATCCTACACGCGATCTTGAGTTGGGTGCAGTTGTCTTTGCCCTAAAAATTTGGTGACATTATCTATACGGGGTTCATACAGATGTGTTTACCAATCACCAGAGCCTTCAGTATTTACTTAAGAAAAGAAAGTTGAATCTACGACAAAGGAGATGGCTAAAATTATTAAAGGACTACGACGTTGACATTTTATATCATCCCGGCAAAGCTAATGTTGTTGCTGATGCATTCAACCGGAAGTCCATGGGTAGTCTAAGTCATGTTGAAGCTGATAAGGCTGGAACTACAAAAGAAATATGCCAGCTAGTTAATTTGCAAGTTCGCTTGGTAGATGCAGGAGGCGGAGGTGTTGTCGTTAAGAATATGGAAGAATCTTCATGTGTGACTGAAGTGAAAAGGCGGCAACATGAAGATCCTGAGCTTAAGAAATTGAGGGAAAAGATTCCACAGCTGCAACACCCCTTATTTGAGCTAACTAGAGATGGAGTCCTTAGATACCAGGGTCGCTTATGTGTACCGGCAGTTGGGAAGCTCCGTACAAATATTCTTTTAGAGGCCCATTATTTTAGATATGCATCTTACCCTGGAGGGACGAAGATGTATCACGACCTTCGACAGATCTATTGGTGGAATGGCATGAAAAAAGATATTGTGGAGATGGTAGCTGAATGTCCCAACTGTCAACAAGTTAAAGCAGAACATCAGAGGCCTCAAGGCCTAACCCAGTATATTGAGCTTCCATGATGGAAATGGGATATGATAAATATGGACTTCATCACTGATTTGCCTTGCACTCCACGAAGGTTTGATTCCAGTTGGGTAATTATCGATAGGCTGACAAAATCTGCTCATTTCTTGCCAGTTAGGATGACATATTCAGCTGAAGATTATGCTAGGCTTTACATTCAGGAGATTGTTCACCTTCACGGAGTTCCATTAACTATTATCTCAGATCAAGGAGCTCAATTTACAGCACAGTTTTGGAGATCGTTCCAGAAAGGTGTAGGCACTAAGGTTAATCTTAGCACCAATTTTCATCCACAAATTGATGGACAGGAAGAACTTACTATTCAGACGGTTGAGGATATGTTACGAGCTTCTGTGTTGGATTTTAAAGAAAGTTGGGATCAACATCTACCTCTGATAGAGTTCACTTATAATAACAGCTTCCAAGCTAGTATTCAGATGGCCCCTTACGAAGCACTATACGGGCGGAAGTGTAGGTCTCCAATCGGTTGGTTTGAGCTCGGGGAAGCAGATTTGCTAGCTCCCAATATAGTGCAATAAGTGATTGAAAAGGTTAAGCTTATTAGAGATCGGCTTCATACAACACAGTGTCGATAGAAGTCTTATGCAGATGTTTGCCGACGGAACTTAGAGTTTGAGGTAGAAGATTGGGTTTTCCTAAAAGTATCGCCTATGAAGGGCATCGTGTGATTCGAAAAGAAAGGGAAGCTCAGTCCTAGGTACTTTGGACCGTATAAGATTATTCAGAAGATCGATATGGTGGAATACGAGCCTGATTTGCCTTCAGAATTGGAAGCAGTTCATCCTATATTTCATGTTTCTATGTTGCGGAAGTGCATTGGAGATCCTTCACGTATTATGCCCATTGACAATATTTGTATCGCTGAGGATTTATCTTATGCAGAGGTACAAATAGTGATTTTAGATCGGCAAGTAAGAAAGCTTCGAAATAAAGATGTAGCTTCTATGAAAGTGTTATGGAGAAATAACAACGTTGAGGAAATGACTTGAGAAGCTGAAGAGGAAATGAGGAAGGAGTAGCCCCAACTATTTACGACTTAAGGTGAGTCACATATCGATTATTGGCAATTATTTCTTCACAACGACTTAGTTATATTTTATGTAGCTTGAAGGTGAAATTTATATGTCTTCTTACGAGATAGCTATGCAAAGCTTAGTAGTTAAAATGTTTAGAATTTGACTTCAGGTTTGCGACTGTAACAAATATGGACTCGCAAATAAAGTACTGTGAGAAAAAAAGGAAATATAACCAAGGAATTGTTAAGATCCATTCGCGGGCAAATGTTTATAAGGGGAGGAGAATGTAAGATCCTGTACTTTTTCTCTAATCGTGCATAATAAATGTGGCGTAGTATGGCATGGTTATATGAGGTGTATATGAATTTGTATCGTACATTAGAGATTAAGATTGCAAGTAGGTGGCAATATCAAGGAACTAAAATAAAGTT
Source organism: Solanum bukasovii (assembly GCA_029582585.1). Taxonomy (NCBI): domain Eukaryota; kingdom Viridiplantae; phylum Streptophyta; class Magnoliopsida; order Solanales; family Solanaceae; genus Solanum; species Solanum bukasovii. The sequence continues at coordinate 3,774 of JAJOOI010016574.1, forward strand.
TTAGGTCAAAGGGACCCCTCCAACAAAGTTCATGATAAAAGAAATGGCTCGGGTAGAACTTCGCTCGTTTCAAAGGTTTAACTTGTCCCATACCTTGTGGATAAGCCTATGAGGGTAAAAATGCGAAGAATAGTGTGTTATGAGGTATTATAATATCACAAGGGTTGTATGTTATGTTTGGAAGTCAAGAAAATTAGTGAAACTAAAGACGGCAAAAGTTATCGAAGTTTCTCTAATAATATTTTCTTAACTTTGGGTCAAATGTCTTGGATGTTTTCTCCCAATATACAAAGATTTAGAAGTCCTATCACCTATTAAATTGAAGGCCTATGATTCTAGTTTGCAACGCACAAAACTCCGTATCCAATCCACATTGGAGTAAAAAGTTATGAGGGTTTTACTACGAACTGCCAGGGCAGAATCCGGGTCGGGTCGAAAATGTGGTATGCCGGCTTACTCAACGTTTTAAGCCATGAAAACATTTCAGTTTACTTCCAAACCAGAAAGAAAGATTAAGAGAAGGTTCCTATGGAGTACTTGCATGATGAAGGTCAGTTTTCGACGACTTCTACCATTAAAGATTACCCCCGTGCCTAGAAACATAATCTTTACACGTGGTAATCATTTTCCCCTTCTATTAGCTGCGTTTGGAGCAAGTTTTTGAAGATATAATTTGTAGTTATTGGTGTTTCTTCAAGGTTCACACTTGGTTAACTAAGGTAATCATCTCGGGACTCTTCTATGATTGTTTTTATGAACTTCTACGGACATTCCGTCAAGTTGAGGCCATTTGGCAAATCTGCCGATTTAAGAACAACTATGAACTATTTATAGGTGTGTACCAGCTGAGTATATATAGTGTTTGTGAATTTTAGGATCTAAGGAACAACTTTCGTGAAGATACTACGGCCATTCGATCGTTCATTGAAAAGGTATGTTAAGGCGAAGCTACGTCCCTCATTTTAGCACCACTCCTGGGAAATTCCTAAAACGCGGAATGTGATATTTTCCTATTCTGTTGCTAGAAAGACCTTCAACGAAAGGCATTGGGATATCAGCTGAATTATTTTCATGATTCTGTTATTTTGATATTTCACTAGTTCGGATAAATAGAGTGTTCGACATCTACACGTCATTTTATCAGTTTTCTTGAATATATGTCCGCACGTATTATTTCGTATTCTTCCTTCGGTGATGTGAATTAAAATGTCATGCGAGCCCCTTATTAGTTGTGACCAACCCTCTTTTTCCACTAAGGTTATTATTAAAGAAAAACTTTAAAGTAGCTCACGTCCTTCAAAACTCTCAAATATAATTTAAATGTAAACTATTAGAACACTTGGTTTTTGAAATATTTCTTTTATAAATTTTCTAGGAACCAAGTTAGGAACTAAGTAAGTCACCTTAAACTTGTTATGAATATCAACAAGGTTAGGTTATCCTTCTAAAATTCGACTTAACTTTTCTAGCTTTTTTGGAAAAATATATCAAGTTCCATGAGATTGTTATATGTTATACGAAAGTTATTATGGGGTTATGAGAACAAGACTACAAATGGGCCAAAAATGGCAACATGATAACAGTAACTCATAGGTGTTATAAATCCATGACATGACATACTATGCATTCTACTCCCGAGCTATAATCGAGAGGTATGGGGCCCATTCCCTATATTTTTATGTATGAGACACAGATGTCCACAAGTTGGCGAATACGATGCCGGTTCGCTACCGGAAAGCACCACCATTGCTAGCATTTGGTTGGGTATGTCATGCATTTGCATCTATATATATATATATATATATATATGTATTCAAGACATACAATTACACGAGCATACCATGCATATTTAAGTAGTAGGGGGCTAAAGGTCAGCCATGGAGATTATTTGGGTTTCAGTTTCAGGTGGTATCTCTATTACCCTTTTTATAGTAAATGTTTGTGATTTTACTTTTCGCTTTACGTACCAGTACATTTTTATTCGTACTGACGTCCCTTTGCCTGGGGACACTACTTTTTGTTTTATGCGAGCACGTACATGCAGGGACTCTAATTGACCCACCCGCTAGGATTCAGGTTCAGCTGTGAGTTGGTAAGATCCATCTTATCTTGAGGCTATCAGAGGATGTTTACTTTTGTTGTACAGTTTGGGTATTGTCGGGGCCTTGTCCCGACAGTGCTTATGTCACTTATAGAGGCTATTGTGGACACAATATTCTGGGGTTTCTTTTGTAAGTTACAACCTCCAGCCAATAGTCTTGGCATGTATATATAGGTGTGTGTGTAAATAGGTATGTTTTCGATTTTGACCTTGTCGGCTAGATAGTACATCTTTATTTTTTTCGGTTTGTCTACCATTGTTTGTATGATTATTCTCTTTCAGGTCATGACCTCTGGGTACAGGCTTCACTTTTTAGAAGTTGTGCTGCCCAATCTTTTTACCTCACAAGTTTGGTTTAGCTAGTATGTTTCAGTGGGTAACTCGATGTATTAAGGTATCAAGTGCCAGTTACGCCCCCTATTTTGGGGTGTGACAATCACAACAGTTAGGTAGCTGGGTCATACGTATGAAGGGGATTCGTACTTGAAAGGATAGCGAACCTTGATAGCATGTGCTAAGGGGTCAATGGTTGAATGGTGATTGAGAAGAATTAAGGGTATGTTGTGAGTAGTTAGCTGGGTTGGTAGTGTTTAAATTTGAAACCTCTCTAAGAGGTAGAATGTTAAATTAACGATTAAGAGTGTAGCGCGCGAGGGGCTAGAGTCAAGTGTACTAATATACTTATTTAGTACTCGAGAATGGTAAGGTGGAGGAATGAACAGTCTTATTGCTTGTTTCCTTTTATTCGATTGTCTTATATTATGTGGTGGGCATCGGGTTGACCGATGATGCCTACCAGTACGTGTGGTTCGTACTGATACTACTCTTGCTATGCATTTTGGGCACCGTCTGGTCAGGGTCAGTGATGTTTTATAAGTGAAGACGAAGGCAATCTCCAACAGCTTCTATATTTGTTTCATGTGGTGGGAGCTGTTTCATTTGTTACTGTATTTTCTACCTTGTTATCTTAGAAGCTCTTGTACTTATTTAGACTAGATCCCTAGGAGTATTAAATACTTTACAAATCATAACTCAAATTGTTGACAAAACTCTTATTTTTATAAAATTCTAATGAATGTTATTTTTTCTTCAATTTTATTAATCTTCCACATGTCTTAAAGTATTTGAGGATCGAGGATTCTCTTACTTAGGTGTTACAGTAGGTGCCCGCACAGCCTGGTGAGTTGGGTCGTGACAAATTGGTATCAGAGCCCAGGTTATCGGTCTCTTAGTACAAGAGCAAATGTGGAATAGACACCTATGGATTGATGTATTGTCATCCGCATCTAATCTTCGGGAAGCTACAAAGCATTCTAGAAAGTCATTCCATTTCTTCTCTCCTTTCGTGTGAATTGTCGCTTGTGGTATGAGTTGAGTCCAATTGGTATCTCCCGATTCCAATTGGTATATCAAGAACGTGAACCGGACGCCGTGGTCATGGCTGAAGGGACACAAACAAGGTAAATTGAAACTGGAAAGGTTCTAATTGGTATCTAGCCCTAGGGGTTGTTTAAATTCATGGATGATTAGTAATGGTCATCTATGGAGCGAATTAATTAACAATTTTGACTTGTCTGTGAGTTGTTGATTGAAACTGTAAATGGGTGCATATAGTTGTCTAAAACAACTATTGGTGTGAAAGGTACTTTTACTTGGATGCTATGATATGATTTTGTGCAAGGTATTGTTTGGTTGGATTTGGATGTGAGTAATACGCTAGCCTAAATGTTTGAAATTGCGTAAGTTCAAATTACTAAAGTGTCGGGAACTTGTTGGTAGAAAGAGGGTCATCACTGGGGTAGGTGCAAGGGTCTAGATAAACTACGATGTTATTGTAAGTGAAATATGGACGTGTGTTGAGATCGACTATAACCGTGTGGATGTATGAGCACGTTCTGGGGATGCGCCTGTTGGTGGTATAGAATTAATGGTAAGGAATTCTTGAGTGTGTACTGTTGGGTTGACTTGGGCTAGACAATGACTATCCTCGCTAAAGGGAATATCCTAACTTCATAGTTATAGCCTGGGAATTAAGGGAAAATTTTAGAAAATGGGAAGAACCCAAGAAATTGTTGACCGGGAAGGGCGAAATTATTTCCGCCAGGGCAAGGCTGCCAGAGCTGGATTCCTCCCACCAGAGTAGGACATGGCGAGATAGAATGTTAGCCCTGTCTTCCCTACTTTCCCTAGTCATGCATATGGACCCCGAATCGTGTATGAGCTAATCATTGCAATTCAACCAGTGCTCAGCAATAGAACAATAAGTTATGAACCTTAGCATTTAGTCATTAGCGGTGATAAGCAGCAAAAACCAGCATCCATGTGCTTACAAAAGTGTAAAATAAAAAACAAAAGAGATAATGAAATTTTATTCATTACATGCCCACGAGGGGCGGAAAAAAAAAACAACTCAGGAACCCTGGGAATGGGAAGTGTCGCTAGCAGAGTCTAGGTCCTCCAGGGGTATCACACCATATGATGCCTCGTTCAACCAAGGGAACTCCCGATAGTCTCCCGACCCGAGTCGATAAATCTCTCTTTAGGGGCAACACATTGTCTCCTTCGTATATGACGAGACTTCCCGTTGTACATGACGCTACCTGCCCTACCTATTGCTGCTTGACTATCAGAATGTATGCAAATAGGTCCCACAGGTTTGGGCAAGAATGGAATATCCTCTATGAAATTCCGGAGCCATTCAGCTTCTTCACCAGCCTTATCTAAAGCAATAAATTCAGATTGCATTGTGGAGAGAGCGATACATGTCTGTTTGGACGATTTTCAAGAGACTTGTCCTCCACCAAGTGTAAACACATAGCCACTTGTGGATTTTACTTCATTTGACCCGGTGGTCTAGTTTGCATCACTATATCCTTCAATCACAGTAGGATATTTATTATAATGCAAAACATAGTGTTGTGTATGTTTCAGATACCCCAACACATGTTTCATTGCCATCTAGTGAGCTTGATTTGGATTACTAGTAAACAGACTCAGTTTGCTAATAGCACATGCTATATCTGGTCGCGTACAATTCATAATATACATATTACTTCCCAACACTCTGGCATATTCCAATTGAGAGTCACTTTCAGCTACATTCTTTTGAAATGTCAATCTTAAATCAATTGGAGTTTTGACAACATTGAAATTCAAGTACTTCAACTTATCCAATAATCTTTCAACATAATGAGATTGAGATAATGCTAATCCCTGAGGAGTTTTGAATCCTGATCCCTAAGAGCAAATCAGCGACTCCTAAGTCCTTCATATCGAACTTGCTGGACAACATGCGCTTAGTAGCATTTATATCATCAATATCTTTACTCATTATTAATATTTCATCAACATACAAACAAACAATGACTTCATGATTCGAAATGTTTTTAATGTAAACACACTTATGACATTCGTTAATCTTGAATCCATTTGCCAACATTATTTGGTCAAATTTAGCATGTCATTGTTTGGGTACTTGCTTGAGCCCATAAAGCGACTTCACAAGTCTGCACACTTTCTCATTTTTACCAGGAACCACAAACCCTTCAGGTTTTTCCATGTAAATTTCTTCCTCCAACTCTCCATGTAAGAAGGTTGTCTTTACATCCATTTGGTGTATTTAAAGATCATGCACTTCCGCTACTTCTATTAACATCCTAATTGATGTTATCCTTGTTACTGGAGAGTATGTATCAAAGTAGTCGAGACCTTCCTTTTGTCTATATCCTTTGACTACAAGTCTAGCCTTATATTTGTCAATAGTCCCATCGGTTTTCATTTTCCTTTTAAAGATCCACTTTGATCCTAAAGGTTTATTTCTTGGAGGAAGATCAGCCAATTCACAAGTATGATTACTTAAAATTGATTTGATCTCACTATTGACTGCTTCTTTCTAATAGATTTACTCAGATGAAGACATAGCTGCTTTAGATGTTGGAGGATCATTTTCAAGCAAGAATGCCACAAAATCTAGTCCGAAAGAAGTGGATTTCCGTTGGCGATTACTATGCCTAGGATCCTCATTAGGTAGTGTATTTTCCGTTGATTCTTCCCGTGGTCGTTTAGGTCTTTCACTTGTCGACTAACATTCAGTTTTATATGGATAAATGTGTTCAAAGAACTTAGTGTTATCTAACTCCATTACCGTATTCAGATGAATTTCAGGATTATCAGATCTCTGAACCAAAAACCGACAGGCCTTACTATTAACGACATATCTAATAAATACACAATCCATAGTTTTGGGTTCAATTTTGACCCTCTTGGGTAAAGGAACCTCTACATTGTCTAGACACCCCCACACTTTGAAATATTTCAAGTTAGGTTTCCTTCCTTTCCATAACTCATATGGAATCGATAGCATTTTGCTATGGGGTACCCCCTCTTGAGTATCTTGTTAGCCGTAAGGATGGCTTCCCCCATTGATTTCTTGGTGAACCGGAAGTAATTATCAAGACATTCATTATGTCCTTTAATGTTCTGTTCTTCCATTCAACCTAACCATTTGACTGTGGTGTATAGGGTGCAGTAGTTTGATAGATAATACCATATTCCCAACATATCTCAACAAAATGAGATTCGTATTCTCCACCCCTATCACTCCGAATTATTTTTATCTTTAGATTCAATTGATTTTCCACTTCATTTTTGTATTGCTTAAATGCATCGATTGTTTCATCCTTACTATTAAGCAAATATACATAACAAAATCGAGTGCAATCGTCAATAAAAGTTATAAAATACTTTTTCCCACCACGAGATGGTGTCGACTTCATATAGCATATATCTGTGAGAATTAAGTCTAAAGGTTTTGAATTCCTATCAACAAACTTGTAAGGATGTTTAACAAACATACTTTCCACACAATTTTTGCATTTCGATTTATTGCATTTGAAATCATGCAATACTTGTAAAGTAATCAATTTTTGCAAGGCTTTGTACTTTACATGTCCCAAACGGGCATGCCATAAATCATTTGACTCCAATAAGTAAACAAAAGCAGAATTCTTATTAATACTATCAACAACCATTACATTCAGTTTGAAGAGGCCCTTAGTGAGGTAGCCTTTTCCTAAGAACATCTCATTCTTACTTATTACAACTTTGTCACTAACTAGGACACACGTAAACCCGTTAGGCGTTCTTAACGAGCAGTGCAAAATAAACTAAATTCATCCTACTAATAGGAACGTACAGAACATTGTTCAGAGTCAACACCTTGCCGGACTTCATCTTCAACAAAACTTTCTCTGTTCCTGCAATCCTTGCTGTTGTTATGTTCCCCATGAACAAATCTTCATCGAACTTAGCAGGAGTGTATGTTGCAAAAGCTTCTTTCGCAGAGTAAATATGTCGAGTGGTACCTGAGTCGAGAAACCACTCCTCGGGATTTCCAACTGAGTTGCACTTAGAGATCATTGTACAGAGGTCATCTGCATCTTCCATCTCTTCCACGATGTTTGGTTGACTTTTGCCTTTGTCTTTGTCTTTGTCCTTTCTTGGAGCATGACAGTCAGAAGACTTGTGACCAGCCTTACCACAGTTGTAACATTTTCCCTTGAATTTCTTCTTGGCATAATCTGACTTCTGTTCGTTGGATTTTTTTCTCTATTTGCCTTTAGTAGGAGCTTCTTCAACAATATTAACTACAATTATTGTCGAACTCTTACGAGACTTCATTTCAACGGTCTTGTTATCTTCCTCAATCTTGAGCAGAATCACAAGATCTTCAAGCTTCATTTTCTTACGTTTGTGCTTTAGATCATTCTTGAAGTTGTTCACAAAGGAGGCAACTTCTCGATCATTGCAGCCACATGAAAAGCTTCATTTACTACCATATCCTCAGCAATCAGATCATGGAAAATAAGTTGAAGTTCCTACACTTGTGATCGAATAGTTTTACTAACTGACATTTTATAGTCTAAAAATGTTGCGACCATAAACTTTTTAAAGCATGCATCTTCTGTCTTATATTTCTTCTCAAGTGCATCCCACAGTTCTTTCGAAGATGTCATTGCACTATAGACATTATGTAAGTCATCGTCTAAAGCACTCAAAATATAGCCCTTACATAGGAAGTCTGCCTGTTTCCATGCTTCAATAATCATGAATTTTTCTCTGTCTGGCATTTCAGTAGCAGACACTAGAGTTACTTCATTGGTAAAGTTTTGCAAACCAAGAGTGGTAAGCCAAAAAAATACTGATTGCTGCCATCCATTGAAATTCACACCAGGGAATTTTCTCAATTTCTCTGCTGGTGGCACAACAGTTCGGGTTGGTGCAGCAACAACCACCATACTATTATCATTTTCCATTTCAGAATATGTAATAAACAGAAATTGATACAAATGACTCAGTAAACAATAACTTAAACTACAAACTTAATAGGAGTATAAAACCACGAAGATTTTTGTCTCCACTAGAAACACAGATTAAAATAAAGTAAATAATTTCCTTAAGATTGTTGCCAATCTGTGTTTAAAACAGAATTACTGATTTCAACAAACTTTGCAGAAACAAGAAGTTACCAAAGTTTAATGAACCATTAAGAACAAAAGAACATAAATTAATTCACAAAACCTAAAATCTATAAAACATATCAGAATCTGTAAAATATAGAATGGAAAAAGATCAAGCCCACTAAATGCACAGTATCCCCTTGAGGAAATTATTCTCTTCTAGTATCCGAGGTTTGATTTGGAATATGTCCTCACAAGATAGAATGATCTCAATCACCATTGTATTGATACCCAAAATGCTGGTGTTAGCGAGCCAGTCAACGACAGTAAAGTACACGAAAAATATTTGTGCAGAAGAAGAAGAAACCAAAAATTTTCGTAAGTAAAAAATTCTGAAGAATAACTGGTATTTATAACCAAGAGGAACTGATTCCGAAAGGTTGCAACCTCTCAGAATCCACACGACCATTAATGAAAGTTTGCAACCTTTCAGAATCCACACGACCATTAATGAAAGTTTGCAACCATTCAAATGGTCATTGTTGTTCCTGAAAGTTGCAACCTTTCAGAACAGTCATTTCCAACTGTGGGAAATTTACATAAAATGGTAAAGTTTAAATAAAACGGGTCGCGCGCAGATCTGAGTCGGGTCGGAATGTTTCGGTTAACTAACTAATTAATTGAAACGTTTTGGCCATTTAATTTAATTTAATTAATTATTTAAATAATTAAAACAAACTTTGTCCAAAAAATAATCTCTCGATCGATCATTTTCCAAAGCTGAAGCCGAAGTCGAGCCAGCGACGATGACGGAGCGAGGGGGTCCCTCTTTCCAACCCTTTTAACAATTAATAGAAGTGTTTCTCTATTTAAACTCTTATATTTTTCTTTCCACAACTGATGACAGAGAAATGCCTTTTTTTTACTAAAGCATAAAAGGACTTTTCGAGTTCCCAACTTTACAAGTTCCTCTCTTTTCATCTTCCCTCCATTTCCCATTAACTCTTGCTATATACCCAGCAATTTCTAGCATCAAGTAGAGCAGCTAAAAATGTCTAAGGTAACCCTTTAAGAGTTAATGCTTTAAAAGCAATTTGAATCATGCCAATATGCAAGAAATTATACTAATTTTTATATAAATCAATTTCTTGTTTGTTTAACTAACGAATAGTTTGTTAAGATGAATTTAACGCCAAAGATTGCTCAGTAGTTTTTATTAACTGTTTATGAGATATTCTATCAAACCAACCATAATCATAAATAGTTTTAATATCAACTTTAGGAATAGTCCATTTGTTTAACAAATCAAGGTTTTGAGGTATATCTACCTCTTCCAATCTAGTACTTACTTCTCCTAGATCCATGTTAAAAACATATCTATGTCGTCTACTACACATCAATCTCATATTTACCATGAAAGCTCCTAGGCTCTGATACCAATTACAGTATCTCTGAAGACTGGGGGTAATCCGCATGGTCAACTTCAATCTTGTTTCGCATCTGAATTCAAAGAAGGTCAACTTCAATCTAGTTTAGCATTCGAATTCAAAGAATAAATCTGAATCGTAATATATACAAATTTTTATATAGTTTGAGGATTGTATGGAAGGATCTATCGTTTTACCCAAGCAATGGGCCTGTCAATATTTAATACGTATTTTTATTGAGCCCATGTGTCTAGCAGTTCTAACCGGGTATAGGCGCCCTTTTTCAACTCCTTAACGGGCTTAGAACCACGGTTGGCTAGACGAAGTCACAAAGACGAAGTCACAAAGACGAAGCCAATAAAAATAGTATCAAATCAGACTGTACTATCATCTTGGGACCAAATCAAGAAACCATATAGAAATTTATTTATATTTTGATAAAGTCTAGATCTTTCATAGCGAATATAAAAGAGAAGTTAGTTATCCGGCATAGTGAATTATTATTAATATTATTGTTATTATTATTATTATTCATATTTCTTTCAAAATTATTTGAAGATAATACTGCTTTACTTACTGCTCAGCATATTAATATTATGATCAAGCAACAAAATTATGCTAACATTTATATGAGCATATTAGGAGAACATATTACTTTTATTCATGATAATGTGGATAAACTACTTTCTAGAATCAATTCCAATACTAAAGGAAAAGAGAAAGTAACCAATACCAGTATCCAACCTCCCTCGGAAAGTGGAGATTTTAAGCTAAAAGACTTTTTGGATATGGAAAGTCTCTTAGAGAAGAAATTCAAAGGCTGTAGTCTGAAGCCTTTGAGTGTTGATGATTTTTCAGGAGGAGAAAGCAATTATAAAAAAGAGTTTTCTGATGAAATTAATAAAATCTCATAAAAGTATGCGAGAAAACCTGTCCAAAGGATGTACTACTATCCTAGACCTACTCCTCAGGATGTGCTCTTGGAAGAGCATGAACATATTATAACTAATAGTTATAATGGAAAAGAATTCTATGAATGGAACATAGATGGTTATACAGATAGACAGATTTATACAACTATACATAGAATGCTTATGTACAACACTATCTATAAGGCAAACAAAAATAGTGACAAAATTATTGTTGATATGATAACGACAGGTTTTACTGGTCAACTAAAAGGCTGGTGGGATAATTATCTAAATACGGAGCAGAGAGATAAGATTCTTCAAGCTGTAAAGTAAGAAGGAGAGCAGAATCTGACTCAGAATGATGTGTATACCCTTGTTCTTAATATCATAGAACATTTTTCAGGAAGATGGTCTGATAATAGTGAGACCATAAGAACCATGCTCCAAAATCTTAGGTGTAAGACTCTCACATCTTTCAGATTTTATAAAGATGTATTTCTTAGCAGGGTTATGGAGTTACCAAAGTGTAATAGCTCTCATTGGAAATCTAAGTTTATAGATGGTTTACCAGCACTATTTACCGAAAGAGTTAGAAAGACTCTTAGGGGAGATAGTCATAGTATTAACTATGACAATTACACCTATGGAAAGCTCATAAGTGCTTCCATACAAGAATGACTTTCTTTATGCAATGAAATAAAGTTGAATCAACAAGTTAAAAGGCATCGTCTTAATGAAAGACAGCAGTTAGGAGAAGTCTTTGAACAATTCACTTTGGATATCTCTAAAGCAAGCTCAAAGATAAGAAGCATTCTTCTAAGAACAAATCTTCCAAAAGGATTATAAGGCATGGAAGAAAACAAGAATTGAGTAGAAAGAAAGAAGAGATGAACCTTACAAGGAAAAGATGAGATTTTATAAATCTAGACGAAAATTTGACAAAACAGATACTTCCCACAAGTGTGGTAGATTTGGTCATTATGCTAGAGATTGCAAATTCAGAAAGAAAATCAAAAACCTTGATGTAGATGATAATATAAAGGAGTCTTTATGCAAGATCATGCTAAATTCTGATTCAGGAAAATCAGAAAGATATTACAGCAGTCATGAGGATTCCTCTACAAGTGAAGACCTTAAAGCCCTTCACCAAGAAGATTATATGTCATCAGATGATGACTGCTTGCCTTGTCAACAAGGGCTAAGTTGCGAAAATGAAGGGGAAGAAGATGATCTTTATAAGATCTATTCCTAGTTGAAAGAATTAAACATCAATGTCATTGCTAATGAAAAATTGATAGAGCTCTTACAAATTGTTAAATATCCAGAAATAAGAACCCAGATTATTGATAATATCAGCAATACTTACACATCCCAAAATCATATCACAAAAGATGTCCCTACCAAAGAAGGTTCATACACCATGGCTGAAGTAAAAAATCTCCTATTAAAAAGAAGGAAACTTATAAGTTCTCCTACTACATTCAGTGATCTAAAACAATTGATTAATAATCTCAAAGATGACATTCATCGTATAAAAGAAAAGAATGTCACTATAGAAACTAGACTTGATAATATAAAAAGTCTTAAGGATCTGGGTAATAGCTCAAAATCATCTTCTTATGAAGGAAATAGTAAAGATCTTGACTTTCTTAAGACCCTTAAATTCAGTAATAATAAAGAAGATTTTTTACAAATCTTGAAAGATATCACTTCCCAAAAGTTTTATACTAAAATTACTCTTCTTATTGATTATAATTACAAAAGAGAGTTTATTGCCCTAATAGATAGTGCTACTGATTTAAATATCATTCAAGGACTTATTCCTTCAAGATATTTTCATAAAACAACCTATAGCCTCAGACCGGCAAATGGTAGTAAAATGGGTATTGAATAGAAATTTCCAAAGCTTTCATATGCAAAGGAAAAAATTGTATTTCTCAAATTTTGTCTTAGTAAAAGATAATGCTGACCAAATTATTTTGGGAGTTCCTTTTATAAATGATATTTTTCCCCTTACTTTTTGGGATAATAAAAAAATCATTGGAACTTGGAATGAAAAACATTTTATACTAGAGTTTATTACAAAACCTTTTACAAGAATAATAAATGAATTATCTTCAAGATTGATTTTAAAAAATAATCAAGTCACTTTTATAAAAGGAGAAATTAATAGCATTGATATTGATAATATTCTTCAAAATCATAAATTACAGGACAAGATTACTATTTTAAAAAATCATTTCTCCATTCATATTTGTAGAGATCATCCAAATGCTTTCTGGAATAGAAAAAACCATGTTGTTAGCCTTTCATATGAGGATAATTTTACAGAGGATAATATTCGTACTAAAGCAAGACCTTGCCAGATGAATTCTGATTATCTGGAATTATGCAAAAAAGAAATTGCCTCCTTACTTCAGAAAGGCCTTATAAGGCATTCTAAAACTCTGTGTTCTTGGACAACTTTTTCTGTTAATAAACATGTTGAACAAGAAAAGAGGTGTTCCGAAGTTGGTAATTAATCATACACCTCTTAATAAAGCTTTAAAATGGATTAGATACCCTATCCCCGATAAGAAAGATTTATTGGATAGAGTTTATGATGCCATTATATTTTCCAAATTTGATTTAAAATCAGTTTATTGGCAGATTCAGATAGCTGATTCAGACAGATACAAAACATCTTTTCATGTCCCTATGGGACAATATGAATTGAACGTTATGCCATTTGGTTGAAAAAATGCTCCTTCTGAATTCCAAAAAATCATGAATGATATTTTCATGCCTTACAATAATTTCATAATAGTTTATATAGATGATATTCTTGTATTTTCCAAAAATGTGGAAACTCATTTTAAGCACCATGATCTATTTAAAAAAATTATTATCCAATACGGCTTAGTAATATGTAGCCCCAAAATGGCTTTGTTTCAAACAAATGTTAGATTCTTGGGTCATAATATTGAAAGAGGTAACATTAGCCCTATCAATAGAAGTATTGAATTTGCATCCAAATTCCCTGATATTCTGACCAATAAAACTCAGTTACAGAGTTTTCTTGGAAGTATTAATTATCTTACTCCCTTTATAAAGGATTTAGCCAAGGATACGGCAATTCTATATGACAGACTAAAAAATAATCCTAAAGCTTGGTCGGATAAAAATACTAAAGCGGTTAAAAAGATTAAAACAAAGGTTAAAAACCTTCCTTGTCTTACTTTGGCCAACCCGAATTGGGAAAAAAGGGTTGAGACAGACGCTTCGGACATAGGATATGGAGGTATCTTGACCCAATACTGTTCGGATAATAAACGCCATTATATTATTCAGTTCTTTTCTGGTAAATGCAATGATGCTTAGAAAAATTACGCCACAATAGCATAAGAAATTTTGGCAATAGTTAAAAGTGTTTTAACGATCCAAGGTGATCTTTATAACCAGAAGTTTTTAATAAAAATTGACTGCCAAGCAGCTAAATTCATGTTTAATAAACATTGTAAGCATGATGTTTCAAAACAAATGTTTGCAAGATGGCAGACTTTATTAGCTCCATTTGATTTCGATATCCATTATAAAAATGGTTCAGATAATAGTTTGCCTGATTTTCGTACAAGAGAATAGTTAAACTAATCTTTGTTTTTCATCTTAATGATTGGATAAGACCTTCATGGCCTCCATGCACCATCAAGGAGGGGAAGAGGAAAAGCAGGAACTGGGAGATGTAATATCCTCCCTTAAATGGGAAACCAAAGATTGATAGCAACAAATATTGCTTCTACAAGTGGTCTTAATACAGACCATCCAATGTACAAAGAATTCTTGGATTTTATGCAATCCAAACAAGGAAAGGATAATATTCCTCAATCATATTCCACAATTCTCAGATATGAAGAGAACATAGAAGTATTTGATCAAAATGATAAAAAAGAAGTTATACTTCTTTTGGAACAAAGTGATTTGTGATGGAAAAATGACCCATGGCAAATAATGCACAGGTATCTGGATTCAGTATCTTATACCACACGTGTTTATAAATACAAGATGCATTATGAGATGATACTCTCAGCAACAGGGTCTGGTGAATTCCAGCATTTTTACCCAGCCAATACCAAAAAAGTTTATAAATTTTCAAAAATCATTATAAAAGAGTTATGGCTCAAGAAGAATGGGGAATGAGCCCCTTAAAAGAGAGGCATTATATCCATCCAGAACAAAAGATAGCAGAAAAATATAATTACGGGGACTATATGGATAGCTTTAATAGAGCTTTATTATATGAGAATACTAATAAACATCATTCTTGGCTTATTAAAATATGCTTTCATGTTTTTAACCAACCTATTCCAAATTGGTTTTGTCAATGGTGGACTTTATATGGTCCCTTAGTAAAAAATTTACCCGAACCTTACAAAAGATTATATTCTGAATGGGTGGATATCTCCCCTAAACTCATATGTTTAGAAAAAGATAATATATTCTTTGAAGGTATGTCCTTAATGTACTTTTTTTTTATAGAATTCTCAATCTTTTGGATTATGAAATGGTTTGTAGAGGTTAATAATACCCCGGAATGATTTCCATATTTACAGAGAACTTTTTATACAAAGTTTTGGAACAAATTTATACAAAAAGAACTTGAAGGAAAAATTCATGGTCAATACATTATAGATTTAATAAATACAACGATGGACAAATACCAAAATAAAGAAAGATCGAAACCATATGTGGATGATTTTAGTCCATTCAAATAGATTGCAGGAAACCTTCAGATGAAGAAAGGATTAATATGTAAATCAGAAGCAATAGCCATATATATGGAGGAAGTAAAAAGATATTTAATGAAAAATTTTAATATAGATATAAGGGATGATATATCCATGGCATCAGCTAGCCACATCAACGATGACGAAGAATCATGCCTGCCAGGAGAAACACAAAGTGCTAATAGCAATGAAGAGATTGACATCGATAATATTCTCCAAAGACTCCAAGACCAAGTGGGAGAATCTTCCAGCTACACCGCATGCAAAGGAAAAGGAAAGGTGTAAAGCAAGAAGGCCCCACAAATTGAATAATTGAGGTAATAAGTCAAAAACTTTAATAAAGTAGGCCATGATAATAAGTGTTGGCCATGTGTCCTTGTGGAAAGACCACGTTTGTTTGTCGGTTTTATCCTTTTCTTATTGGCCATTGTAAATTGTGTAAGCCATCTTATCTTATCGTTTTAGATTTTTCGACCTCTATATAAGGATGCGAAATTTTCTGTAGTGAGACAGGTCTCAGAACCCCCCCCCTCTCGTTCTCTAATATTGTATTACTTTCTGTTGTAAATTTCTGAGTTTAAATAATAAAGCTTTCAGTTTGGCACATACTTCAAGTTCCTCAACAGTACTACTCCAGGTACTATTTTAATTTCTAGTTTTTCTTTATGTGCTTAACCTAATGATAGGCTAGACTATTTCTGTTGAACTATAATATACTAGTTTACTATAAGAAATGACGATTATGTCTATTGTTAAAACATATTGAACAATTATATTAAGGTTAAGTATAAGTGATCCAGACAGGTTCTTGAAAGGCTGTCGAATACATTCGTTTGAATACCCGTTATCCAAGAGGACGTTAGGGCGGACCCGGATAGTAGAAGCTTTCATTAACTATTGCCAGGATTGCTTATAATTGTAAAGGCACCTTGAGTAAAACTGGACGATCCGTTGAAACTTTGGTATTATTAATATTATTATTATTATTATAGTTAATTGTTAAAGAAAAAGAGAAAAAGGAAGTGGGTTTGAATCATATATATATATATATAAAAACCCTAGGCCCGCCTACGTGGCACCACCAAAAACCAGGATTACCTTTTTAATTTATTTATTTCCAAAACTAGCCTTCTCCTTTCGTGAAAAGTTTCGAATTTTACGAAAAGTTGTGACTTTTATGAAAATAAGAGACTTTTATAAAGAGTTACGACTTTTATGAAAGGTTGTGACGTTTTTGAAAGGTTGTCATCTTTCCAAAGGACAGTGACTTTTCCAACGAGTTGTAACCTTTCCGATAAGGCACAATAAACATTTATTTACACTACCCTTTGTTGTCTATTAGTAGAGAGATTTCCTCTCATTTTAAAACAACGAAAATACTTAACTACTTCTTCTTCTCCAGAATTAAATATTTGTATACTTTTCTCTTATTGAGTGGCTCGATGACACTGTAACGACATGTTCCTGTCGTTATAGAAAATCCAAAGGGGGAAAATTTGGGGACGAATTTTTTTCCGTAGTATTTGGATTTTCCCAACCTAGTCCAGATTTAAACGAAATCAGAGTCTTTGAGGTGTAGGTAAATTTGGTAACAATTGGGTGAATTATTTATGATTTTGATTGCATGAGTAGTTAGATAACTCGTTAAGGAATCTGTATGACTGTACAGAATTGAATACGGGTGAGTAGAACTCCCGGAATCGATCGTAGCGCTAAGGGTATTTTCTGAGCGTCGTTAGTTAGAGGTGTATTGTGAAATGGGGATTTTGGAATTCACAAAATAGCTCTCTGTTTCGTTTCAGCTGCTTTGGCGCTGGATTTTGCTGCTCTGGCGGGGTCGCTGTAGTGAAGTGGTGACCGCCGTGGCGGTCTAGACGCGACTTAAAGTCCTAAATAAACCTCTAAATGACCTTATTTGACACTTTTTGATTTTTAGAGCTAAGGAAAGAACCCAGGCGACTTCTACTAATTTTTCACCATTCTTGAGGCTAAAGGTAAGCTTTTCACTCCCTGAATCCGTGTTTCGATCCGTAAAACGTAATAGAATGGGTGAATATTGATGGGGGAGGGTTTTGTTATAGATTTTATGGTGTAAACAACCCTAATTTGGATAATTGAGATCATGGGTTTGATCTAGGGTTCATAGAATTGTTGGTAATTCGGATAATTAGTGGTTGTTTACTGCTTCCCGTGTTATATTGATTGTTTGCAGACCAAGAACAAGCGGAATGAATACGGAAAGGGAAGGATCAAGTTTCTTAGGGTTTCAATCTTGTTTCGAGATAGGTGATGGTTGTGGTTCTATGATTGTGTGATGTATGTTTGTTCTTGCTTCATTATGATACTTATATACGTATGAATGTTGCAGTGTTGATCACACCTGTTGTAAATGAGAAAGATGAATGATGATTCCCATGAAATCATGACTTAAATGTATTATCTTGATGATATACTCACTACACCATTTTAGGCCTAAAGCCACACTAAATCAAGACAACGCTTGTAAAGCGTAGCCTTAGTTTTTAGCTTTTGACCACGGTAATAATGGCAACACTTGTAAAACGTGCTCTTTAGTAGTATAGGCTACACTTTATAAGCGTTGTCACATCATGATATAAATGGCCACGCCTATTTATATATATGACTACACTTTTAAAGTGTGCTATTTTTATAATTATAAAGCAACCGTTGCCAAGTGTGGCCTTATAATTTTTACTAAAATATTATATTCCCTCCAACAAATTTAACTCTCCCTCCTATTTTTAATTGGCCAATTTTATTTTTTATAAACAATAAAAAAACACTCCAAATCCCTAAAAGAGATTTTGGTTGCCCTAGATCTGAAATTTTTCAAGGGTTTTCTAGAAACAGATTTTAGCCCAAATAACAAGTATTTGTTGAATGCTGTCCATTGAAGATGAGCACTCCAACTGAAGAAGTTTCCATTGGTCTAAAATCCGCCATTGAAGAAGTTTCTACTCGTCTAAAACATCTACAATCCGCCATTGAATAAGTTTCTACTCATCAAAAAGATCTAAAATCCGCCATTGAAGAATTTTCTACTCGTCTAAAAAAATCCAATCCACCATTGAAGATGAGCACTCCAACTGAAAAGGTTTTTACGGAGAAAGAATAAGTCTCCACTGATCTAAATTCCACTATTGAAGAAGTTTCTAGAGAGAAAGAAGAAGTCTCCACTGATCTAAAATCCACCATTGAAAAAATTTCTATTCATCTAAAAGAATTCAACTACGAGGATTGGATTCAAAATGTTACTAAACTAGTGGAATGCCTCAGTGATTTTTGCAACCAGCATTTCCCGTCAAGTATACAACAGAAAATCTCTGACATCGAGCATCAAATTGGTTTGTGCATACAAGTCTAGAATCAGTTCCTAAAGGTATGGACTATCCAGAAGAAGAAAAACACACAAAGTAATGATTTTTGACAAAACAATTTAATATTATTTCAAAATACTTCTCTGATTTTTCACTATCTTTTAAGATACGAAAATTCCAAATCGAGCTATTTTAGCTCCATTCACGATTTTCTCTGTGTTTGTCGCTGACATACAAAAATTCCTTACGCTTTTGTCGTTGTTCACCTGGGACAGAGCAATGAAGATGATATCCTAAAGCTTCATCGCATCGAAAGGGTTTTTTTGGAATAGAGATTATCAGGTAAAAATTTCTACCTTTAAAAGTCTGAATTTGTTGCACCTGGGTTTATTCCGTGGGTGTGGATTTTGATTTTCTTGTGTTGTCGATATTTGGGATTCCAGATTGTAGTAGTATTACACCCATCAGTTGATTCTTTGTCGTGGGCAATAGCGATTAATTAAGCATGACAGTTTCTATTTTTCCTTAATTTGATAAGATGATTCGGATTGAAATCGTCCATGAGAATGTAGGTTTTCATGTCAAGCTTATTAGTAGTATGTTGTTTCTTCTTTGCCTTTACTCATTTATGAAACTCGAGTTTCTTAAATTGGCTAGAAGGGATTCTGGTTATAGTAATATACACCCATCAGATGGTTCTTTGTCGTTGGTATTTATTGATTAATTTTATCCAACTTGACTAAACAAATTTATGAAGGGAACGTTAAATTTTCACCATTGATTGATCATAGCAACATATTAAAATTAAAGGTATCCACTCAGGCTAGTTCATCAAGCCAGTCAGAGAATAGTTGTGTGGACTGTCCAATTTGTCAGAGGTTTATGTGTGTGGATTGTAGGGTCCCATGACATTCTTCAATGACTTGTGAAGACTATAAAAATCTCTCTTTAGAGGAGAGGGATGCTGGTTAAATAACTTTGCTTCGCCTGGCACAAAATAAGAGATTGAGGCGTTGTTGACAATGCAGGAGGATGATTGAGCTCACACGTGGATGCTATCATATGACATGCTGGTAATATATTTCGTTCCGTCAACTTTTAATGCAAGATTCACGATCCTATATTGGTTTCTGAATCTGTGAGAATAATATATTGATATTCTGAATGTGTTCGCTACATCTTTATGTTTTCATATCATATACTTGTAGATCCTTATCTAATTAATGTTTCCTGAAAACTGATGTTATTTATTGGATGGTTGATGAAAAGCATCAAGCAAATGATGGTGATAACGTGTTGTGGAGTGAAAATCAGAAGTCGAGCAAGCTTGAAAAATCAACTTTCTTCACTCATTTGAGGTATGTTTATCATTAATTTCTTCCCTCTTTATTATAGTTCATAGCACTCATGTGCTCTTACTGCCTTACAGTGTTTATTGTTTAGTTTACATTCTTCTTCTCACTTTTTGATGAACTACATTCTCCTTTACACTTTTCTCCCTTCATAGCTTCATTCCTTCTTCCCAAATTATTTGCATATGTTCTTGACTTGTTGTTTATTCATATTCATTGGTGAACTTTATATATGAGGGATCCTTTAAGAAATCTTGTGTTATTAGAAATCTATAACCAATATGATATTATTATACAACTAGTCTCTGGTACGCGTGTTGTGCGTCTACCCTTATCAATGAGAATAGTGTTTTCTAAAACACAACTATTGTTGAAAAAGGTGGTTTGTGGTTGTAACTTTGTTCAGTACACTGTGGTTGTAGTTTGTTATTTTGACTAAAGATATGTTCTTATACATTTGTAGCAAGTCATTTCCTGGTAATTCATGTATGATGATCGGAAATATGTTTTTTTATACAAGGGAACCACATACACAACATCTTTTTCTTCTTTAGGTTTACGGGATGATAGGATGGAGTGTTGGATATCTAAATATTGCTCATTCTCATCCTTTTTTCTTCTGATTTGAAAAAGTAAATTGTTTATACCAGCATGACAATG
>JAJOOI010016575.1:0-39729 GCA_029582585.1 Solanum bukasovii
CTCCGTCCCTATTTAGTTGTCCACTTTAGAAATAGCACACAGATTAAGGCAACAATGATTAGCATAGTGAAGTTACAATTTTACCCTTATAGTACAATTTACAATTCCAAAATAAATTAACTCAAGATAACTAATCAATGTTGGGAAGTTCATAAGTTTATTTATGACAACTTTATTTAAATAAGGGTATAATAGGAAAAAATTTGTTGTCCTTTCTTGATTTGTCAAAATGGACAACTAAATAGGGACAACTAAAAGAGGAAATATGGACAACTAAATAGGGACGGAGGGAGTACTATTAATATGACGTGGGACCTTAATGTTAGTGTACTTTTCATGATCAATTACTTTGTCACTTCTAGAAGGGGAGAAGTTAGTCGAGTTGTCTGTCATACGGGGAAAAAGAAAAGGTTTGAGGAAGTTTCATTATGAGTTAGTAGTAAAAAACAAATTAAACTATTCTTTTTCGAGTTTCGTATTGGCCTCAATTAAACATTGTTATCTTCATCAATCTAAATCATTATTTCTTTTATATTAAAACACACTTCGATATTGAGTTGGTTAAATATTTGCTTTCAATCAATCTTGCAACAGATATCTCTAAGCTAATCCAACATCAAAATGTGTTTTAATACAAAAAGATTAATAATCGAGGTATGAAACTAGCAAAAAATGATAGATGAATAAAATAATGGATAATTGAGATATAAAATTGGCAAAAATAATAATAATTTAGATGTATTTTTACCATTAACTCTTCTATTAATATTATTATTATTATGTACTAGCAAGATTTTACAAGAACTAAACTCTGAAGCTAATCCCAAAAATAACCTCTTCGCTGGTCCCAGAGTAGGAAGAGGTAGCTCATTTCAAGAACGATATTATGGAAGATTATGTTGGATGAGAAATATCTTTCAACAAATTCATTGAATATTTCAACGAAAATCCAACCCTATATCGATATTGGTACTTATGAGAAAATCTGCCCCGCATGATTTTATTTTTTTACTATGTACGTCTAAACTCTTACGAAAATGAATTCATAATTTTCAATACGAATTATATACATATGAGGATCTTAGTAAATTTTAATTTTGAACTCATTAGTATTAAGAATCTTAAAAATCGAAATCGCATTCATTAAATTTAAAATTTTGAATTTGGTTTTGGGTTATCCTTGTCATTAGTAGGAGTCCGGAGCCTAAAGGGAAAAAAAGATTGATAAAAATTTCAAAAGGGCACATCAATTTTTTTTTCTTACCAAAAGGGCAAAATCACTACTGACGTAGCGATTTTGTTTTGACGCCGTTAACAGATCAAAATCGCTGCCTTATCAACGATTTTGTCCAACTTTTTTTTTTTCAGAAAATCGCTGCCCAGGCAGTGTTTTTGCGATTTTTTTTAAAAAAAATTAAAATCGCTGCTATGACAGCGTTTTTATAAAAACAATTTTTTTTATGGTTTTTTTTTTAAATCGCTACTGTTGCAGCGTTATTATAAATTTTGTGGAAATTTTATTTTTTTGTTTAGAAATCGCTGCCGCGATTTTGGTGGATTTTTTTTTTTATAAATATCACTGCCAATTATATTTTTTTCAAATCATATTAAATTTATTTTTTTTCATTGACAAGCAGCGAAATTTCTTTTCTTTTTTTAATTGTTCAAACATTCACATGTCATATTTTAAAAAAATTTCCAACTCACATGCATGCCTAAAAAATAGAAAAAGTTCACATGTTTCATTTAAAATTTTCTTATCAATTGGTTGAAATCTCCCTTCAAACTTCAAGTATAATTTGCTGCAGCGATTTAAATAAAAATAAAAAAAATTATAATTAGATGTTGACTAGTTGACAGAAATTTCAAAAAAAAAAAAAAATCCACTAAAATCGCTGCCAAGGTAGCGATTTCTAAAAAATAAATATATAATAACGCTACAACAACAGTGATTTTTTTTAAAAAAAAAAACATTAACGAAAATCGTTGTCATAAAAAAAATAGCAGCGATTTTATTTTATTTTATTTTTAAAAATCGCAAAAACGCTGCACGGGCAGCGATTTTCTGGAAAAAAAAACTTTGACAAAATCGCTGATAGAGCAGCGATTTTGATCTGTTAACGACGTCAAATCAAAATCGCTACGTCAGTAGCAATTTTTCCCTTTTGGTTAGAAATAAATTTGATGTGCCCTTTTCGAATTTGTCAATTTTTTTTGTCCTTTAGGCTCCGGACTCAGATTAGTAGTCTCTTTAAAGATTAAAGAATCAGTGCTTGGTGTTGATAGGTAGAAGGGCCGTGCCGTGTAGCAGCGTCTCTTTAATTTACTTGGATATTATTCTTTTGCTCATTTCGAAGAATACTTTTACAGCATCGCATGGCCAAAGAGAATGATCACAAAATCCTGCTCTATTTCATTACTCATAAGAATAGAATTGAAGAAGATCACGTTTTTTTGTATTGTTGCACACAAACTAGGTCCCATTTCCATGACCTTTTTCTTGTTCCTTCAACGTTCAAACCCTTGGGGAAAGCTTAATTTGGATTTAAACTTTTGCACCAAAGCAAGATAACTATACTATATAGATACGTCGTATACGATTAAACTTAATTTTTGGAGCCTACTGTTAAAAATTTGGATCGTGATTCGTGAGAGATAATACTTAATGTATTAAGTTATGAGAACTATTAGGGTCATTTGGTTGATGATTTGGAATAATTAATCGCAACATAAATGCCGCATGCATGGCATGTGGTTGACTACATAAGAAAAAATAATCACAACATTACTTCTATGCAACACTTGATTGGCGGTATTAAATTAGGCAAGAATCCATATACTAATATTTTATATGAATAGAATATAGAACATGGGATACATGTATTAGCAATATGGAATTAAATTGTTCAAAGTTAAGAGTGTCAATTTCATGTAACTAATAATCTTCTCATTATTCATTAATGAATAACAATCCCTTCAATTATTACAGTTTTAAAAAAAAACTAGAATTAGCTAGGAACTTTGTTACTATTCATAGCTAAATTGAGAATTAGCGATAATTTTTGTTATTTAACTATAAAATTTGTTCACCATTAATTTATAACTCATACATGAATCAAGCGTTTAGTGTAACATTAGACTAACTACAACTCTAGGAGTATATATAATATATACTGTATGGGTGCATTGTTAGTACCTCTAGGTGTTTCTAATAAACAAACGTAAATCTTCAACAGGCTTGTGTCATGAGGACATCAAAGATTAAACAGGCTAATCACACATGAAAAAGTTTTGAAAATTGGGTTGATAACAGTTCAAGGTTGTTACTTAAAACTTGAAATTTATGGATTCAAAAGCAAATAAACCTAAACTCTCAAAAACTAGATCCTTTGACAACCATCTCATTCTATTCAATAACTCACTTACTTGATTAATATGTGTTTACATTGCATAAGACTCATTAGAGGGGAATTCCTTTCTATCAATTTTTTTTTATTTCTAAAATATAATTTTATATTTCTAATTAAAGATGGAAGGATGAAATTCATCCCACAAGTCGTCGTATTTCTCGACTCACTAGCTTTTTTTTGTAAATCATTCAGTGTATAGTAACACGCTCATCCTATTAATTTTCTTTATCCATATGTGCTAAGCATGGCCGTATGGATGCTGACACGTGTCTCATCCAGCTATGAATGACGGCTCCTACCATCTTGGTATTGGAAATCTGACGTCAAATAATCAATATATCATGGATGGCACGTTATGCCGACCATCTGATCCAAAATCTCTGAGATCATAGCGGCTCTGTTATGGAGTACTGCTCTGTAGATCCCAACACCTCGCACGTGAGGACTCATTGCGACGATGGAACTTTCAAGATTGGTAATTTACTCCATCCGTCTACTTTTATTTGTCATGTTGAATTTTTTAAAAGTTAATTTAACTAATTTTTAAAATTAAATTAGATTACATTAATTTGATATTTTAAACAAAATAAATAAATATTTAAAAACTATACGAAAAGTACTATAAATTGCAATTTTTTGCATATCAATATGATATAAAAAAGTATATCATAAAATGTTAGTACAGAGTTTTTAAATTTAACCCTAAAAAAGAAAACTATGATAATTAAAAGTGAACGGAGATGATAACTTTTTAAAACTACAACATTTACTCCTATATATGTACCACACATGGAGACATACTTTTATATTTACACAGTAAAAAGGATAGCATAATAAATATCGAGAAAGGAAAGCAATTAGACTCAAAGCAATTTAGCTACTAGTGATTTGTAAACATGATACATAACTATCCCCCATCTTCCTCCACACTTAAGCTAGTCCTAAGAATATAAAAAAAGTGTCAAAATGACACATCGAAATCCTACATGAGGTGTCTAAAATGAACATCGTCTAGTTAAAGTGTCTAAGTGAAAATTGTTGCCAACTTTAGGGGGCCACCGATGGGTTTGGCCTTTTAGGACAGACTAAAAGATGCAAATGGTTGTATCCAAGGGCATGGTCTAGTAGTCAGTGAAGTGGGTACGAGCCATAAGGTGTCAAGTTCAAATCCTAACACAATTCAAGTTCAAAATTTCTTCCTATTTGTCCAAAGTCCAAACCTTGATGGACAAAGTTACACGATACATATGTTGGTGGAAAGTAGCAGGTATTCAAAAAAACGGATGGATGTAACGTCTAAACTAATTCAAACAACACAATTATAATAAGAAATAGAAAAAGGAATATACAAATGGTTGTGATGGCTACTCTGTTGAATAAGGGCGGTACTTTTAGCCAGAATTTTATTATCTTAGTGCAACAATAATTTAGTTGGGCTCCATTTTCGTGCACCAAAAGAATGGAAACTTATATTCTCTTTGTTGAAGCCTCACACATCAATATCATGCCTAACCATTTAAAATCTAAACTCTGAGGTGGATAAAGCATCACAGTCGTGGCATCACACTTTTCACTAGTACACACTACAGTGTACTGAACAATTCTAAAAGTAGATACTGAAAAAGATTCCTCTTAACAAGGATTGCTATATATAAAAAAACAAAATCCACTAACATATAATATCATATATTAGCAATAATCAAATAGCATTACTTTTCACGGTTTTATGTTTTACAAACTACAAAATATCTACCCTTCACCTTATAACTACCCAAAAACATCAAATACTTGTAGGACAACTGCATCAATATCAATTCTTCTCTAGTAATGTATGACTAATTAACCATTATACAAAAGGTTTATAAATAGTTAGTGCAACGGAAAAATATTTATCTGTTTTTGGATGTAGAGTAAAGCTATAGATAATTTTGAGAAGTTCATTTCAGAGTTCCCTATATTGGAAACACTAATAACTGAATTCTTGAACAGAAATATTTAAAAGGCAGAAGGAAAATGCTATCGTGACAATTATATCATAGCAATTATACAGAAGCAACAAAGTTCTATAGTTGCTGATATTGCTTTTGAAGCTAAATACACATCTGCTAATCACTTTATGTCATGTAAAGCAAATTAGAAGAGCCTGTCATGTGCTATAATTACTCAAGAGAGAGAGTGGTGTTACGAAAAATGTTATTGCATAGTTCAGAAAATATTCTCATACTATGTTATATATGCAAATTAATGAGCATATTTCAAAAAGTCATCAAAACTTTTTGTTGTTTACGTTGGCTCTATGTTTCTATAATGGACCACGGACATGCTCATTTTCCAGTTGAAAGAGAACTTTTGAATTGAGGTACCATCATATATGTGTGTGTGTGTTATTTTATGAACTCGAGTAGGATACTATATATCTGTATTTTACTAACTATGATCAGTTCCTGATCGCCCCACGCCCCCACACAACCAATCAACAACAACAATATACCGAGGTAATTCCACAAGTGTGGTGTGGGAAAGGTAGGAGTGTAGGATGTATGCCTACCTTATCCCACCTATCTTAGTTGGGTAGAGAGGTTACTTCCGATAGAACCTTGGCTCAAAAGCGGTGCACATAACCAATATGAACGAGAATTTTCTTCCGCTTGAGTGGGCCTTGATAAACACCATTTCTTCTGGTATTAACTCAAAAGTATGATCCACAAACGAAAAAGTAAAAGTTAAATAAAATCAAAAGATCACATGCGCACAACTATGAGAACAAAACGAAAATAGTTACCTCTAAAAGAAGAGGAGCACAAAAATATACGTTAAAGCAGACAAAGCTAAGTACTCAGCTATTGGTGTGAATTTTGTCTTGTTTCAACGCAATAGGTCCACTTCATCAGATGACATTTGATATGGCTTAATGTGGTCCAATTTCGTCCTCCTACCTTGGATATGTATGAATCTATTATATGGCATATCATGATACAGTAATGTAATAACCCCTCTTACCCAACATTTGGCAAACCTTCTTCCCTATATATCTCGTCTCTATCCCAGCCTCTTCTTCCTATATATAGGGACAACTCTTTCTCACTAGTTAAACAATCCATCAAAACAAAAGAAATAAATATAATATAAAATTGCAAAGCACAACACTGAACTTCTCCATTTAGATGGAGAATATTTCTTGTTCCATTCCTTACGTCCTTCTCTTTCTTATAGCTCTTCTCTTATACTATCATATTTCACTAAAGAAATCAGAATGGAGAAACTTACAAAAAGCAAAGCTGCCTCCTGGTTCAATGGGCTGGCCGTACATAGGGGAAACTCTCCAACTGTACTCTCAAGATCCAAGTGTCTTCTTTGCTAACAAACAAAAAAGGTTCTCTTAATTCAAAGAAAAGAATACTCATCAGTTCATTAAAAGCATATACCATATACTCATTCTATTTCGAATGTTTGTTTGCAGGTATGGTGATATATTCAAAACACACATTCTTGGGTATCCTTGTGTTATGCTAGCTAGTCCTGAAGCTGCCAGATTCGTGCTGGTAACTTACGCTCACTTGTTCAAACCAACGTACCCTAAGAGCAAAGAGAGGTTGATTGGCCCTTCTGCTTTGTTCTTTCACCAAGGAAACTACCATTCTCGACTAAGGAAGCTGGTTCAGAGCTCGCTAGCTCCTGAAGCTCTTCGTAAACTAATTACTGATATCGAGGACTTGGCCATTTCTTCCTTGGAATTATGGGCGGAAAAAAACCAAACGATCAATACATTCCGTGTGATGAAGAAGGTTTGTTACTAGTAGCTCGTGTAACTTGTTGAATTGTGAGACCATCTCATCTAAAAAGCTTAGACTATTAAAGAACATACGCATTAAATTACTTAATTATATCTTCAAATGAACTGACCACAAGATTATAATCAATAGATCAGTCTAACGCATGAATCTGACGGACATGTTACAGTTCTCCTTTGAAGTAGGCATTCTTGCTATATTTGGTCATCTGGATGCTAAGTACAAAGAGGAGCTCAACAAAAACTATTCCATAGTAGAAAAGGGCTATAACTCTTTCCCAACGAACTTACCCGGAACTGCTTATTACAAAGCTATGGTGGTAAGTAAAGCTTCTATTTTTCCTTCCCTATGAACTTGCTGGGAATAACTTGATTATTCCATAGCTTTATGCTGAAATTTTCTCTTATTGACAAAGGCAAGGAGGAAGCTTAATCAGATTCTTAGAGAGATAATCAGTGAAAGGAAGGAGAAAAAAACGGTAGAGAAAGATCTCTTGTGTCATCTGTTGAATTTCAAAGATGAGAAAGGGAAGAATTTAACAGAAGATCAAATTGCTGACAATGTCATCGGAGTACTCTTTGCCGCCCAGGACACAACAGCTAGTGCTTTAACATGGATTCTTAAGTACCTCTCTGATGACCAGAAACTTTTAGAAACTGTTAAGGTATTGTCTCCAGATTCCTTTTGGTTCCTACCTAGTTTTTTTGCTTTCTATTGATTAGTTAAATAAACACAGTGAAAAGGAACTACACACTATCAAATCACCCGAAAAGATAACTACAGGTAATCAATTAGTTAGCCTACTACAGTAAGCTAAAATGTACTTTAGTGTAAAAATAAATTTGCAGTATCAGTGTACATATGGTAAATCCCTTTCTGTTTCCCATCTCCATTAGCACTTCTAGCATGTTCTATTGCGAGTCCGGCACCCAGGTTTAAGAAAAAAATCCTTTCAAGTGCAGGCAGAACAAAGAACAATTTACAAATCAAATGGAGGAAAGAAGCCGTTGACGTGGGCTCAAACAAGAAATATGTCACTAACTTACAGGGTAATCTTTTCTGCTTAGAATTAGTTATATTATACTCGCAGCTTCAGGAAAAGAAAATTTCATCTCATCAGCTAGAAGAACTTCAATTGCAGGTCATTTTAGAGAGCTTAAGGATGTCTAGCATTATATCTTTCACCTTTAGAGAAGCTGTGGCTGATGTAGAATACGACGGTAAGTCATTAGTTATCAAATGTAAGCTCAACCATGGATATATAAGTACAAAAGAACACACATATATAAACTCAGTGCTCCTGTAGAAATGTTCTGATTATCTATTTTACGCAGACGACTACTTCGTATTCAATACTAGTATGTGTGACGATTAGTGTAGATACTTAATAGTAGTTTTTTTTAACTAATCATTCAGTCATTTTATATGAGGCTTTGACTGGACATGAAAATGTATATAACATACCAAAAGTACAGTGGTTTTAAAGATATGGTGTTATTCCTACAGTTGTATTTCATCAAGGGTACCATGAGAATGTTCAAGTAAATAGTCTTGAAATAGAGAACAATGTCAATCAAACTCACATGTTAGACTCATTGGACACAAGTACATCAAGACAAATTGAGAAATGCATGTATTGAAACAACTTTATTTTGTGTCTCACACAACTGACACTAATTATGTGGGGCTTCTTTTTGTCCCACAAGTTGGTGAACCTAAATCATACACTTTTGGGTCCACTGACTTGTGAGATAAAAAGAAGCCTCACACAACTAGTGTTAGTTGTGTGAAGGTTGGTTGAAGCACGAAAATGAAGTTTTCATATGTATCATTATCAATTATACCTTCAATACTCTGTAAGGCATTACTCATTTAACATGAATAGTAAAGATATCTTTAATGCAGGTTACTTGATTCCAAAAGGTTGGAAGGTCATGCCACTATTTAGAAACATTCATCACAATCCAGAATTTTTTGCCGACCCTCAAAATTTTGATGCTTCCAGATTTGAGGTATGTGGTGATCGAGTACTAACAAAGTGCTTTTCAATTCTCCACCTGTCTAGAATTTTAAAATATGAAAATTTGGTTTACTCCTAAAAAAAAATTATGTGGTGGATGATGGATGCAGGTTGCTCCCAAACCCAATACCTACATGCCATTTGGCAACGGTGCCCATGCTTGTCCTGGAAATGAACTTGCCAAACTGGAGATGCTGATTTTGATTCATCATTTGGTTACCAAATTTAGGTTCGACAATGACATCATATTTGCTTCTAGATTCATAACTGTATATTATTTTGAGTCCACGATTTTTAACTACTTTACAAAATCCATTGTATAGACTAATATTTAACAACAATAATAACATAGAAAAACTGCAACAACAGCAGATCCAAAAGTTTAAGCCAACAGGTGGGGAATACCAAAGCATCAGGACTTGTCTATAATAATGGGTACAGACTTCTCTTACATATATTCTTTTTAAAATTATTTATACAAGCAGATGTCATGTGCTCATGTTCAAGTGTTGAAGAAATACATCCACTCAACTCCCCACATAATTCTCACAAAAATCTAGTAAAAGGGAAAGGATGAGTTTAAAGAAATTTCTTCTCAGTTCCAGCTTCACTTATATTTATGTCACGCCAGGAGATTTTTTAAAATTTCAAATGTACCTACTAGAAGCGTGCTAAATATATCACTGCTCTGACTTCATTAGAAATTTATACTCATCCATTAATTATTGCAGGTGGGAAGTCGAAGTTTCCAAAGGAGCAGTACAGTATAGCCCATTCCCAATACCTCAGCATGGACTCCCATCTAGGTTCTGGAAGGAAACAAGAAGCCAAAGAGATCCCTAGAAAACAAGATGCCACCTGATAAAAACTAATACTAGCAACAGAAAAGAAAAAAAAACAGACGATACCTCTGAACTTAGTTTACTGTTTCTGGTGAAACTCATCCGAGCAACTTTTTTGTTTGCTGGGTTCTATTTTGTTCCCTTCGATGAAATTGTACTATAAAATTATTAGTATGTAAAGTCAATCACATTATCTAACAAAGACAGCAATGTCTTTTCTGGCTAAATTGTGACATAATGTATTCCAAGATTATTACTAACTCTATCCTATAACAACAGCCAACAGTTATGCCTCAATCTCAAACAAACTGCAGTTAGTTATCTGAATTCTCACTTACCATGTTTCTCCATTTAAAAATTCATCTCAGGAAAACATTATACAAAATAAAATTTTAAAAAAGTACTTGAAGCTCTCTATATTTTATATTGGCATAAAAGGTGTACGACCCCCAGTAAATGTACTAACATGACGAAACATAGTTTCAGTAAACAGGTTACGCCTACATAGATTCTTTTTTCTTCCACCATGCTCTAGCTTAAGCTAAGTTCGCATGGATTCCTAGCTTTATATATTCCAATTTGGTGAAAGAACAAAGATATGACTCATATAAGTTGGAAAAGCAGCACCATAGTGGAATATTACCGGTCAAAAGAAATGATGCTCAATGGAACATTTCTGTGTGCATTGCATTGAAGAACATATATTACTTCACGTGGGAGTCAGCATCACTGGACCTAAGAAGATCCAAGTGTCCTAGATGCTTGAGTGGCTGCAAAAAGGAAATGGATTGATCTAATGGGAAATTCACATAGTGGAAATTAGCACTTATGGAATAGGATGAAGGGTCCCATTAGACATGTCACTACAAAAATAGCCATCATGTGTATAGTGATCCTGAAGCTATAATGGTCTGGTCGGCTACACTCATGAGATTTTTCTGGACTTGATTGAAACAATTGCTATGGAGAAGTAGCAAAATGGAGGTCATATAGACATTAGGGAAAAGAACTACCTTGTTTTCTAGCCCACGCACTCTTAGTATGGAATGTTCCAACAGGAATGAACCTCAATGATAGATCTGAATGGTTGTGACTTGTGACCTGTATATACATACCAAAATTACCTAATAAAAACAAAAGGTCACACCAAATCTACAGAACCATAATAGCCATAAATAAATTAAATGAAAGAGAATGCAAAGGCATCATAGCATTACATGAATAGAATATGGAATGCATCACAGCATGTGAAAACAACATGAAAATTACCAAGAAATTTGAGTGTTAAGGGTTTTCTTTTAACCTCAGAGTTTTTCAGGGCATGACTCTAATTTCAGCGTATTTTTGTATCAACCTATGAACAGCAAATTGCATATCTGAAGTAAGTGAATTTCTTCATATATGATTAAGTTTCAGCTTGGGAAGAGTGAATTTCAAAGATAGAACTTCAGGCTCGATTTATCACCTCGATACCCTAAGGGAGGAAAAAAAACTTGCCAATGTAACCTCAAGCAATATATGGACTACGTTATTGTTTTGAAGCAGGAATGTAACTCAGAAAGCTGGCCAAGATTGTACACGCGTAACTGCAACCATGATTTCGGATGTTATTTTAATCTCTCTGTTTTTTTATGCTAGGGTGAAGGCATATATATCGACATAGCATAACTTTCAAGAAATCAAACTAGTGCCCTCTTATCTGTATTAGGATTTTCGTCTTAGCAAGTTAAGGCTAGCAGAATCTAAGAAGCACTTTCTGGAGTTGCTCTCCTACAAGTAACGGATGCTTGATAATTGAGATCCTCTGTGAAGGAAATATGACCTGACATTGCACTACTACTTCTGAGAAGTAGGAAGTGAATTGCATTCCAGTTATGGGTATCATAGAAGCTGCAGATACATTTTAACACATTCTGATATTGGCTATATGGAACATTAGTACATTACCTACCTTAGAGCATTACAGAATTCTTATGAAGCCTGAAAGCCAAGGGCATTCAACGAAAGGCTTCCCCTGAAGATACAGATTGATTTGAAGTTAAAACATCCTGAAATTTACTCGTACAAATCTCCCATCAATATCTATGTAGCAACTGAAAAATTAACCAGCCATTTTAAACCGAGTTTACATATCTGTTTTGGCATCAAACACTTCCAAGAGAGAAGTACCTAAAAGGTAGATTGCAAGCTAAGGGCATCATATTAAAATTTAAAGACACTAAGCAAAAATCCTTCCTCTAGCCCTATCTCAAAAAAAGTGAGATCACCATTTCCCATGAAGATAAGAAAACGCCTATATTAAATTTAAATACTTGTCATTCACTAGAACTGGTGAATAAAATAAGTACAACTCTGTTCATTCATCATACATCATTTATCAATAACTAGTACATGAATACATATTCTAGTATGTAGTATATAAAAACCAGTGTGTAGCCAGACACACAATTTATACAATTTTATAGATCACTCATTATAAACATAAAAATTCTTCGAAGGAACGTGTATTCATGCTTCAGATCATTATCAAGTATATACGTACCTGTACTTATACAAAACAGGACAGGACCTTAACAATCAGAAGTTCAGAACTACCTCATTCCATTTATTTTTCCTCTAAACTTCCTATCCATTTACATTATATTACTCCGCGTTTCTATAACCTACTTAACTAATCTCCTCTACAGCTAACCATAATTTATCGCATCACCTAGTAGAATTACACAAATTACTCTACAATTAAGCGTCGTTGATAAATCAATCCGTCCCTGAACAAAAGCCTGAGACAAATATCAACATGCATATTGCTCGACTTAAAGGTAAAATTCGACAAAACATGAAAAAAATTGTACATTCAAGAGACGTTATACATTGCTGAGACCAAAATAGATGATCGGAATATGTTACCGAGTAGAAATCAGGGAAGATCTGTCGCCGGTGAAGCGAATCCTATCGATCGGGTGGGTCGATCTTGTTGTTGCCCTAATTCACATAGAAGAATATGAGAACGTGTTTTATAAAATTTTGGAGGGAATGTAAACTGAACGCGCAAAATGCAATTTATACTCTTCTTTTTTACGCGTTTGGGAGCACGTGAATTTTGTACGCGTGATTCGATTATAGATTTTTTTTTTAAATACTCTAAAATAAATTTTAAATATTTATCGGACGATAAATTTTTTCATTAGACATAAATGTTTTAATTATAAAGAAATTATGTTATTTTAAAGACAAATTTAAAAAGTCAAGTAAGTAAAAGAGATGGAATAATATGTGTATTTTGAATCAAGAGTCATGTGACTTTGTTTAATTGATTGGTTTGTCATGTGAGCGCATGTGAACTACAAGCATTTTGCTTTGCAGATTTTTTGAATAAAATGTATGTAAGAACATGATTCGACCATTAAATAAGTTTGGTGTTGCTTCTCTCTTAATCTTAATCAGGAGTTTTGATTTTGAATTTTGAATATAAAAGAGATTGATAGAAAATACTTTTCCCGAATACAAACTACACGCTGCAATTCAAAATAGTTAAATTTCAATACAAATACTAAATATCACGAAGATATCAGAATAAAGAAATACTATTTAAATATAAGTCCAATGTTGAAGTGAAAAAAAAATGGAAAAATTATGTGATTAAGCAAACTTATACTACTTAATTACTCATCATAGTTATAGTTTGCTATAATTACACTCGCGACTAACATTAATCATTAATTACGTGACTTGACTTCGAGTTGTATAATTAGTCACGTTTGTATAATTCGCCACATTTGTATAATTCGCAACTAACAATTCTTCGTTTGATTTGTATTTGTATATGACGATGATTTCCTTTGATTTTTCAGTTTTGTCATCATATACATTCAAAAAATTTGTATATAACTTTTTAAGGTTTGTATAAACGTGTGTAGTTTTCAATTTTTGTATAATTTAATTCATTTAATATATTTTGTATAACTGTTTAAAGTTCATAAGTTTATGTTTGTATCAATTCATCATTTCAAGTTTTATCATATTTGTATAATTCCAGACTTTATATTACTCAATTATACAAAAACACACAAATAATACAAGCGTAGCCGCGAATTATACAAATTATTGCTCTATCTCGCTCGTCTCGCTCCCAATCTCGCTTGCCTCTATCCTCCCTCTCCCAATCTCGATCGCTTCTCTCCTCCCTCTCCAAATCTCGCTCGCCTCTCTCAATCTCGCTTACCATATACACAAATGCATATGTATAATTTACAATTATCTGATCGATATACATATACAATTCACCTCTCTCTCACTATCTGCCCTCTCTTGCTCGCCTATCTCCTCCCTCTCCCAATCTCGCTCGTCTCTCTCCTCCCTCTCCCAATCTCGCTTGCCATATATACAAATACATATGTATAATATATAATTATCTAACTGATATACATATACAATTCACCTCTCTCCCATTCTTTGCCCTCTCTCACTCGCCTTTCTCCTCTCTTTCCCAATCTCATTCGCCTCTCTCCTCCCTATAACATGTAGCTACGAATCGTAATTATCAAACTATAGCTATGGAGCGTAATTAGGCTATTTTTAAGTAGCTATATGCGAAAATTCCTCAAAAAAAATTCTAGTTAAATGGAATGTTCGGATAAATACAGCGATGCCGTCTGTGTACTTTTTAAAAGTGTTATACACAATTTACTTCTGCATTTTGAAATATTTGCCAAATTGATCGAATAAAATGTTATACAAATATATCACTTAATTAACATTGATATCACCAGCAATATATCATTAAAGCTTCAAAACAAATATTGTCACCTACCAAAGTAACCAATATTATAAATACTATTATATATAAGAGGTCGTTGGTAGAAGTTCATAGTTTAATCGTAATTCCTTTTTTTACCATTTTAATTCCACATCTCGTGTACTATATTCTACTATTTTTTTCATCTAATTTTTTTTCTATAAATATAAAGTACAGACATCCTCCTATAAAGGAAGAAAAAGAAAAGTAGAGATGTGCCAGTTTGTGTGTGTTTATAAGGAGATCCACCAGATTATGAGTGAGCTGGAAGTTAAGCAAGCTAGCTTAAGGTTTAAGTTTAAGTATCTACTCCCTACTTTCTACTGGTGTGACTTTTTTTAATTTGATTAAAAAATTAAAGTTTCCTAATTTAAAATAATTTTAATTATATTTTCCCATTTTATTGTATTTATGACTAGTCATAAGTTTTTATAATCATATAAATGTCTTATTGTATCTCGTTATCCATATAAATAGTGTATGTCATATAAATAGTGTATGTTTGTATGGTATACTTAATTTCATAAACAACAACATATCTAATGTAATATTTATAAAATGACATACGAAAAGAATAAAGTTAGGTGGACTTTACTTATATATATGGTTTTGTGTTTATTCAAACTTTGCACATCAATTAACCTGGATATAATAGTGTTCACTACTACATATATAAGCTCTTTTTATTCCAAGAAAAAAAGAGTGCACTTTCTATTTTAAGATATTTATGGATTAAAATTAAGTGGTAAAATAGTAGTGGTCCTATCTATCAAGTTGTAGTTCCAGCAACTACAGTGATAAGTTTGACAAAAGAAATTGAAGATTATTTATCCATGGAGCATCTATCTAAAAAGATAAATAGTTAGAATAATATATTTTTATTATTTAAATACATTTCTAATATACCTCCTTACATACAATTTGATTTTTTCAGATATGTAAAAAAATTAATAATAATTAAAACTTAGTTAAGGACCTTTGTCTGCAACAATACATAAAGATTTGAAAATAAAGGACTATGTTCATACATTTTCTCTTATAGTTGGAACTTGGAAGTTAAGCAAAATAATTTAAAATCTAATTAAATTGACTTAATTTAAATGTTTTGAAGTAAAAATAGTTTTTAAGTACTTTCTTACTTTTTTTTTACTATTAGAATAAAATTTTAAAATAGAGGATTTGGTAGGTACACGTGATTCAAAGTGTGATTTACTGTAAAAGATAATGACATGAATATCATGCCCATGACAAATCATGTAACAACTTCAAGAAATAGAGAGTAGGTGAGAATAATAAAGATACAACATACTTTCCCTAATTACTTGTCCATTTTTTAATTAATACATAAATATGACTCTTAAATTAACTTCAGCATATAACTATGCCCTTCAATTTTGAGTGCGCACAAGTAGACACTTAAACTTGTATAAAATTTAACAAGTAGACACATATGTCCTACATGGCATTATACACGTAGGATGTCATGTATGACACAAAATTGTCATGTAGGACGAATATGTCTATCGGTTCAATTTTATACAAGTTTAAGTGTTTACTTGTGCACACCCAAAGTTAAAGGTCATAGTTATCGACTGACGCTAAGTTAAGGGTCATGTTTATGTATTATGCCATTAAGAAAACAATGATTGACATAATGAGTATACCATTTTACCTCATTTAATTATGAAGTGGATGAAATAGAAACATAAATTTTCAAGAAGTTTTATCTTTTTCAAAGTAATTAATTGAGGGTATAATAGGTAAAAGAAAATTGTCCTTTCTTGATTTGTCAAAATGGACAAAGTAATTAGGGACTACCCCCTCAGTCCCTAATTACTTGTCCACATTTTTTTTTATCTGTCCCTAAATACTTGTCCATTTTAACAAATCAAGAAAGATTTATTTTTTTACCTATAATACCCTCAATTAATTATTTTGAAAAGAAGTAGAACCTATTGAAAATCTTAAGTTTTTAATTCATCTACTTCATAATTAATAAGGATAAAATGGTAAACTCACTATATCAATTATTATTTTCTTAATAAGTGTATCAATTCAAAAATGGACAAATAATTAAGAACAGAGAGAGTACTAAAAAAGAAAAAATACACAAGTAATTAGGAATATAAGAAGTAGCAATTTGATTTGACTATTAGAGTATTTGTTTAATATTTTTCTATTCCTTTTTACTTGTTCGACTAGTATTAATTATTATTATTTATTCTATTAATGGTATATTGAAAATTCAAATGACTAGTACTCTACTTAATTTAATAGATAAAAATAAAATCAAATAAAAAGTAAAGGTGCTCGGAGGCATCATTGTACATTGATGCTAAAAATGTGAAGGTAAGAATAGTTTATACATATATTAATAATACATAAATTAGTTATAAAAAAATACATAAATGTTATACAACAGCTAAATTTTATAAGTAATAAATTTATATTATTAAATAATAGTTACATGAATAATTTACCTCTTCCTTAGCACGGCGTCCAAATATTTAAAGGTTATCAATAACATAAGGAAACCATTAATGAGAAATATACTAAACCACACCCCGCCATTCACAAGATCTGCACCATTGCCCCTTCTTATTCTGCCTTTTCTTCATTTCACACACACAAAACAACATTCTTGTTTCCCTCTATTTCGTTACTATTTCTCAATTCTGATTCTCTCCAGCGCCAGCCTCACCCCCTTTCCCCTCCGGTAGTCCGACCCCTTCTCCATCGGACTTGGCACTGCGGTGGGCATAAGGGCAAATTATTGTTCAAACAATTGATTGAATTTAGATGTGGATTCATTACGTTCTGCTATTTTGGTTGATATTTCGAAATTGAGGTTTCTGATTCTCTGTATAATGGACTCGATTTGGGCGAACAATGGTGCCCCTGCCGCTTCTCATTTGTTCTATGCCATTTACTTCGCTTTTGGTTTCGTCATCGTCAGATTGTTCCTTGACAGATTCATCTTTCGGGTAAGCTTGTTGTTTCTTTTTCTTGAAACATTCATGTGCTGATAACTGATATTTTATTTTAAATGTTATCCTTGTTTTTTTACATTTGAGTATTGTGTACTCAATCTTGGTTTGACTCGTGTAATTAGTGGATTGCGTAAAAAGAAGCAGGGTGAAATGGACGTCACATTCAACCAAGAAAAACGACAACCTTCTTATAGAAAACGCATATAAATGTGAGCCCAATAATTATAGATCCCATCTTGATGGAAAATTTCTTGGCTTAAATTAAATCCGATTTACAGTAGTACTTTTCTTGATTCTGAGGTTCTGGCCCAATGTGTATGAGCCAACTGTTTAGTAGCCAATGACATAGCCCTTCTAAAAGAATCGTGATGGTAAGGTAATTTATTTCAATGAAGTTTAAACGGCTGAACTGAATTGGGGTTTCTTCAATTATAGCTCTTGAACTTCCAACTTTTGTCACCTGTAAGTAATTGAACCCATCCAGACTAATAGGTGAATTTATCTTCGTAAGAGTTAAGACAACTTTATTAAAATTTGAGCTGTTTGACTTCTTTAGTTGTCTGCCACAACAACACTTGCAAGATTTTATAAAGTACTTTAGATTAGGTGATTTTCGTAACTATTGAAATTGATGTGAAACTCCTGTACAGATGATACCGTCCTATCAGATCTTAAAATGGTAATTTGGTGCGATGACTTGTGATCTCAGATTTGAAAATGTGTTTATTATTTCATTATGCATCCTTGTTTTGGATGTTAGTTGTATTGAGCTGTGATTTGGGTGTTGGCATTCTTAGAACTGATACTTGGTTCATGGAGGAACGTTTTCGTGCATATATTGCTCTATGTACACCATCATGTAGTTCCAGTAAAAATCTAGAATTTTCTGCAGATTGCCATAGATTAATATGTTTTAGGTGAGATGTAAACTACGTTTACTCTCTTCTATCTATCAATTGTACTTCTTGAAGTAAAATTCATGTCACTCGTGATCCAGAAACTGTTTTAAGTTTCTCATTAGATGCAAACATGCTATTTTGGAATCTGTAATTCAAGTTAGTTCTAATTTGTTTATTTTAATTTTCTAAATTCCTGTTCACTGACATATTTATTCATCACATAAACATTTCCCTGGCAATTGATGTACTACTTTTCCAATATTATTTAACTAGTCCCGCCATCTTTAGGCTAGAACTTATGGGCAATGAGTCACATGCCTTGGCACCGGTACTTTTTCTTACAGTTATGGTGGTACTCAATGGGCCCACATAACCCGATCTATACATGGTGTACATGTCTTAAGTGGAGAAGACAAACCAGTCTTTGACTTAATTACAAGAACATTATAAGATGTAATTTGCACAACTAACTCAACCCTTTATAAGACGAGCAAGAAGAATTTAAGACCAAAGTGTTGTGAAACATTCAAATGCCTGCGTCAACAACTCCACTAACACCCAGTCCAGCTTGCCAATTCGTAGTTTAATTGCTTTCCGGTTACAATTTTAAGGGGAAAGTTGAGCTACTGTGTCAGGTATAACTATTAACTGACGCTCCATATGTTAGTCTACTTTAGTTATTATATATTATCGGCCATGTCTTAATATCAGCTTTAGTTTGTTCATAAGGGTTAGTGCTTTTGACTTATTACTTGGTGAGTTACTTTTAACATTTAATAGTTAAATAACTGAGTTTTATTTATAGTTAGTCATAAACTTTCCGATGTCAAGTCCTAAAAATTGATGAAAATTTAAATGTAAGATTGCATATTTCAGCACCCCTGGAAAAATATCTGCATCCACCCGGCTCCCCCTCCATTTTGTGAATCATAACCTTCAGTCCTTTACTACCTTGGCAGACTAAGACCAGCATGTATCCCTCTCCAGGGTTTATTGATGGGATTATGCCGATTCACTTGCACTGACCAATGAATTTTCTGTTTGCAACAATTAAACATGAATATAAATTAAATATTGCATATGATATTGAAGAATACGACGGATACAGATACTGTGATGTATTAATTGCATAATGCATCATCATCGTGCAATGTATTCAAATCTTTTGTGCTACCTTTGCTTGGAAATATGGTGTTTGACAGCTTTCCCCCTTCAGGGCCTCCCCACCACCACACTATTTCTTCTGTGCAATTGTGAGAGGTAACTTTTAGCTGAATATTTGTGATGTATTTGTTAAGTGGAGTGTACTCTGTTAGGATCGGCTTGTTCCTGTATATCGATTAAGCTTATTTCTTCTATCGCCAGTTTCATGATTTACATGTTTTATGCAACATGAATTAGTTCCTTTAAACGTTAATAATACTAACTTTTGCCCTCATTAAGCAAACACTAAGTTTAACTGCTTGAAAGTAGTCATTGTAAAGAGCTACCATTCAGTTACTACTTTCCTGATGTTGAAGAATTCAGATGATAGAAAATTAGGGAAAGTTTTTGAAAGTTGAACTGAATTTTCCCCCGATACTTTTACATGGACTGGCTGCTATGTGACAGATTTGGTTA
Source organism: Solanum bukasovii (assembly GCA_029582585.1). NCBI lineage: Eukaryota > Viridiplantae > Streptophyta > Magnoliopsida > Solanales > Solanaceae > Solanum > Solanum bukasovii. Next base: position 20,368 of record JAJOOI010016575.1, read on the forward strand.
AATGACTTAAGTTGTTTACTTTACTCCATCTTTCTGACGTATCTCTGTTCCTTGTTCACCTTGTTTCCAGAGGCTAGCCATTTTGTTGCTGCACCTGGGAACAACCCATCTCAGGAACGATGAGGCTACAAGAGGAAAAATTGTTAAATGCTCTGAATCCATGTGGAAATTTGCTTATTATGCCACTATTGAGTTTTGTGTCCTAAAAGTTGCTTATCATGAGCCATGGTTCCTAGACGTGAAGGGATATTTCAGTGGCTGGCCAAATCAAGAACTAACGTGAGTATCACATCCTGATTGTTCTATGATCTAGTATATGACACATGGCAGTCAACATGTAATATCTGTATAAAACTAAAATTGGGTGGTTACTTTAAATAATTGAGTAAGCAAGTAAGAACAATTACTTGTACTATTTGTGGGAAACAACAAAATTGCTAGCTATACGTGGTTCAATTCAAAATAGTATAGTTAGTGCAAATCTGTTGCTAGGTTCATAAGTTGGGATTAAACCAGCTGAAGTGTATGTTTTACTTCTTACTCCGTATTAAGTTCTCACCATTGAGCCTCACATTGGAAGTTTCATTTCTCAAGTTCTGCAGTATCTTCTTGTCTCCTATTCTAAGTGTATTGCATTTTATGTGGGTTTCGGAAAAAGAAAAGAAAAAGTCTTATTTTGCGATCCTACTGTCACTCTGTCAGAATCTTTTCTCAAGGTCGATGAATTAATATAAGCATTGGGAATCTTTTCTCCTTTGATGGTTATACAACACAAAAATTGGGAACCTCTTTGTTCCTAACCCATAGAGGATCTCATGAATTTCATATAAGCATCTTTGATATTCTCGTCCAGCAACTAAATCATGTCGTAATTATTTGATTCATTGGAGTATCCATTCAAAAACACTTCTTGTGCATGGTTGATACCGTATTGCTTAACTTTTACCAGTATGTATTTTGTCTAGTACTTGATAGGTTCTATTTTCAAGTATTCAAGGGCTACCTGTGTTACTTAATTGTTACCAGTATGTATCTTTTCTAACAATCACGAGGTTCCATCTGCAAGCATTCAGGGGGTTCTATGCTTTTTAGGAGTGGGTTTTGCCTTTGAGAGATTTATATATCTAGAAAATATAGATAACTTCTAGCAGTTTCAAAAATTTTATATAAAGAACTTCTAATACTTTTTATTTCTATTTACATAATGTTCTTATGAGATGAGTTTTAATGGAGTAACACGGTCAATGAGAATTCATATTGTTGACCCCAACTTGTTTGAGACTAAGACTAAGACCTGTCAAGTCACCAAGCCAAGGGAGACATCTCTACTCCTCAAAGAACATAAATAATTTCCAGAAGGAGCAATAAATTTCCTTAGAAAAGACCTCCTCCTCCATCTTCTAACAGTAAGTGTTTCAGATCCTCCTCCTCCATCTTCTTCTTCTTTACTCATTGCTGCTTCTGTCCTCAACTATTTCCACTCCTTTCATTTCATTTCCTCATGCTACACCTATAGTATCATTTTTCTTTACCTTGTGCCACCAGAACGTGCATCATTACCTGAGAAAATAGCACTGGATGCCTGAAGGATGTGTGCTCCGTCTCTTGATAGCTCCTTGTATCTTTCTTTCTTCTATCAGAATGCCTTTACGATGCCAATTTTATTCAGAATCTTCGTGAAAGTTTATTGCCTAAGTAGTTGTTTCTATTCTCATACTTTGCAGTAAGCATGCTATTGGCTGAGGGAACACTACTTCTAGTAAAAATATCATCAACATTTCAGTTGAACAATTTTTATTTTTATTTTTGAAAATGCAAACAAGAAATAGGGCTTCTTAAGACACTAGATTATTGACTAGGCAAGACTCTTCTTTTCTGATATAACATGCATACCTTTGTTGCAGTCATTTGAATGCACTAAATTTTTTATAGAGTGAACAAAGTTCAAGTAGAAATGCAAATCTTGCTTTTGTTTTCATTTATCATTAGAACGGTTAACAACATTTATTGCATTTCATACTTGCAACTTTAATTTTTGTAGGCCTCTTAATAAAAGATTCACATGGGGGTTTGATAAAATCTAACATCCTTTGTTCATTTCTCATTTTAGGGCTGGAATTAAGCTTATCTATATGTGCCAATGTGGGTTCTACCTCTATTCTATTGCTGCCCTCGTTGTTTGGGAAACGCGACGGAAAGACTTTGCTGTAATGATGTCTCATCACATAGTTACAGTTTTTCTGATTTCATTCTCATATATTTTAAGGTAAGGTATACTTCACCAGTGGTTTACCTTTAAGTCTTTTTTGCATCAATACCCTAATGAAAACAGGGGACATGATTTATGTACGACGTTAGCAACACTTTTGTGGTTCTATGCGGGGTGCAATACAAGTCAAATTTTCATATTCATTCAACCACAAAACATATATATTCTTTGGCATATTTCGAGAGATAACTTTTCCTTATATTTTCAGTTGATGGTGGGGGGAGGAAGGGATGCTAGGTCGAAGTAGATTTTAAACTTTGAAAGACCTGGTTTGAGATGTAGAAGAGGTTAATAATAAAGTAGAAGGGAAGTGGAGAATTGAACATTTATTGCCAAAGGAAGAACAGTTAGATGCCGGTAATGGTGATAATATTAATTTGCATATCCATATACAAAAACATATACTATTATCAATCTTAATTGGATTCAGATCATGTAATGTGTATAAGAAATAGAGCACCCAAGGGTATGGCCTAGTGGTCAATGAAGCTGATTGATTTCTTCCCATCTGTCTTATCCTTTGTGGATAGAGTTACTTGGTACCTGATGCTGGTGGTGGGAGGTGGCAGGGATAGGAATTAGTCGAGATGCGCAAAATCTGGCCCCGGACACCACAGTTCTTAAAAAACTGTGTTTAAGAAATAGAGGAAGTGTATTTTCATGTTTTTTTTGTTAATTGATGTGATGTTCTGCTACCTTTGAGAAATGAAATAGAACAGATATGGCCATTGCATTGAGATGCTTTAATTTACTGTCATACAATTTTCTACCTTTTCTTTTGGCTAAGATTTCCGTGAAATGAGGATACTCAACTGATCCCTTTCTTCTATATTTTGATCCTTTATCACTTTATTGTAGTAGAATCATTTATGTATAAGCACAAACAGCTCCTGAACCTTTGGACAAATTTGACCTAGCCAGTCCCATCCTTCTTATCCTGCATAAGGATGCTAATATGCCGTCTACAACAACAACATACCTAGTGAAATCCCACTAAATGGGGATGCTAATACGCCATCTAAATGATAACACAATGAAATGGTTACTACTACTAATAAAAAGATAGTTAAATGATTGCCCCATCTTTCCAAGTTGGTCTAGTTTGTAACTTAGTTTTGCAGATACAATTTTTAGTATTTTTGCCTCAATGGTTGATTAAAAGGTTAATGTTCTCCTATTTACCTAGAAAAAGAGTTCCCAAATTAATGTTGAAGTTGTGCGGGGAATTGGTAATGGTTATTCCTGAGGGTCCATTTTGAATTCATCTAACGCATTCAAGAAAATTGAATTCATATGTTGATTTCAAGATAACTGGATAACAGATTTAGAATACTTGGTTTGTAATGGACCTTGCCATGTCTGCGTTGTTTCCCTCTTCCGAATTATAAGTTTGCTGATCTCTTAACATCATAACATCTCTTGTGACTCTCTATGGGTAATGATTTCCCTTGAATCTTTTTAAGTCATTTATTCAAGTTTGTTGGCATTAAATGAAAGACTCTTTTATGTTATAATCCCTGCAGTGGAACTATTTCTCCTAGTTGAAAAACTTGCTATTATGGCGCAGAGTATTTTCTTTCCTAATATTGAATATTAAGACATTATTAAATATAGGTCTCCTCTCTTACTAGTTTGGACTAACATGCCACAAACTCATCTAAAGGTTCATCATTCCATAGCTGCAGTACATTAATGATGACCTGTTGTATGCCATCCAATACATTTACTTGATTCAATGGCAGATCTTATCTGTCAAAAACCTTGTCAGAGTTATATGAATTTTGGATGGTCTCTAACCCAGTGTAATTTCGCTTACACTCTAGGAAACAAATTAGCAAATGCAAAATTCCAAATGCTGCCTGCATATTAGAAGAATGGAGTAGCTTTTATCTGCTTCAGTTTCTGTATTAATTTTGATGTGTTTTGACATATGTAGCTTCTTTCGGATTGGGATAGTTATTCTTGCATTACATGATGCAAGTGATGTCTTTCTTGAGGCTGCCAAAGTTTTTAAATATTCAGAGAAGGAGCTTGGAGCTAGTGTACTATTTGGTTGTTTTGCCGTCTCCTGGCTTGCACTGAGGCTGGTTTTCTTCCCATTTTGGATCATAAGATCCTCAAGGTCGGCACTTAACAGATTTTCTACTCATATGATATTGTTCCCCTTTTCTGTTTCTCCTAATGAGTTCAATGTGTTTCATTTCCCAGCTATTATCTGTGTGAGGTTTTGAATTTGTCGGAGGCATATGATACAATGATATACTACTTCTTTAACACAATGCTCTTGACCCTGCTTGTGTTCCACATTTATTGGTGGATTCTCATATGTTCAATGATCATGAAACAGTTGAGAAATAGAGGGCAAGTTGGGGAAGACATAAGATCTGGTAAGCTGCATCTTATTGTTATTTTGAATTTACAGGTACACTATGTTGTTGAATTTGTGCCTGATATAAAGGTCACCCAATCAGCTATAGAATCAAGAACCTCATAGAGAAACTAGAGACCTATGATTTTATTTTGTTGTAAATTCTTTAGTAGTTAAATCACCAACACCATCTTCTTTTAAACCGTCTGTCTCAGGTTTATCAAACTAGTATATTTCAAAGAAAATTTAATCCAAAAAAAATTCCTTTCAACTTTTTTTGGCGGTATGGTTCATAGTCTACTTGTATGGTTTGAATCCTCTTTCCCAACTTCTTTGAGGTTTCAGGATCCTCTTTGAACTGTTTGCATTGTTTTTTCCTCTTTCTGAATACAGATTCAGAAGATGATGACTAATTTGATTGAAGGGCTACCCTCAGAGTCGGAAGATGATGACTAATTTGATTGAAGGCTACACTCAGATTCTTCAGCGGAGCGGAAACGTGGTTTGAATATTACATATGAGTTGTAGGATTGCCTCTGCATATGATCCTTTTCCCCCAATAGACTTAGCTTGACTTCTTCTACGCTTTTATAATCAACTATACATTTTTTTGGGTTTGATCATTTTATAGTAATAGATCTTGATAGCATTAGATGCGGGGACATTTATCAGTTTAACTTGTCATTACATTTTTGGTGTACAAAATAATAGGTGTCTCCTTGTATAATTGTTCCCCTAAACAAGTATTCAAGCAAACCATCTTCACTTTGGTCTACATCTGTCATTACATATTTGGTCCAAAATAAATAGCTAAATATACACTATTTTTGTGTTAAAACTGTATATCTATCGTTTAATAGTACGTATATTATGAAAAATATATGTATACTATATTTTGTGAGAAAAATGTATCATTTTGCTAGGCAGCTAACATTATAGTTTTCCAAAATAATTTGCAGAGACCTATGTGGAAGGTCTGGCGAAAGAAATTACAGTCGATAGATTTGTCGAAAGAATTGGCTGTCCTAACAGTAGTAGAATACTTTACAGTTAACACATCAAACACTGAAAGAAAAGCACTAACACTTTGTTTGGATAGTTGTTACGTATTGTTTCATAATGTATTGTATTGTGTTATATTGTACTGTATTGTCTTAATAAATACAATGCTTGATAGATTGTATCGTTACATAATTCACACCTTCATAATTTGAATGATAAATCTACAAGAAAAGTAGGGTACGGGGTAGAACTATTATGAAAATGTAGGATAAAAGATGAAATAGGATTATTATATAATAAATAAAGACAAAATGAGAAGAAAATATTAAGGTAACGATGCGATCACATACCAAATTGGTCGTTACATTTCACTGTTACATAACAATGAATTTAAACAATATGATACAACATAATTTCAACAAACATTGTATTTAAACTAACAATATAACACAATACAATACAAAACAAGGTGTAAGGGTGCATGTGACAGTTCCAAGAATGGAAGAAAATCATAGAGATTTCATATCTCTCCCTGATTCATCCTAATAACTATCAATTAGTTAAAGAAATGCCTCTATACAGAAGAAGAAGAAGAAAAAACTAATTAAAAACGTTATCGTGATTCCTTCCCTTCCAGATCATACATATGATGGTGAGATATAATAAGTACTTAATGAAATAGTTGAGGCGTGTCAAAGTTTATTTGAATTATAAAGACAAGAGTTAAAGTTTAGCTTGTATTTATACATAATTGAGTCGAAAATCGTTGATAAAATTAACTTTTCAAAGAGTTGAATCCTCATTGTATTTGTATAACATACATGTGAGTTTTTTCTTTTCTTTTTAAGAAATTGAACATAATTATACAACCAATAACAATATATCCAGTGTAGTTCATAAGTGAGGTATGGGATTTAAAAAAAGTAAGATATTTTAAGATTGAGGAAAAAAAATGGTCTATCACAAGCCACATCATATATGTAGTCTCATGGTCCATGGATGACAACTCAATCAACTTATGGTATATTGTGATCAGTTAAAGGAAAAATGTGCAGGCTAATCATTTCGTGTGAAAAAGTTGGATGTTTATATTAAAATGAAATTAATTAACTTAATCAAAGAATAAGTCCTTTTTTTAAAAAAAAAAAACAACAATATTTTAGCCGTATAGGCCATTTTATTAATTAAAACAAATTAATAATAAACAAGTACTGGCCTAAGCCAAAATTAATAAACAAACCTATTTCTAAATTGGTTGGGGAATAGTCTACTTTCCTATTTAACCTTTCTATATATAAAATCAAAGAATAAGTCAATAATTTATAAATAAATAAATTAACATAATGGTCAATGTTTTGCAAGTCAAATACTTTTACTACTTGCTATTTCCTCCGTCCCTAATTACTTATTCGCTTTTGAATTGCCACACATATTAAGAAAACAATTAATGAGATAGTGAGTTTATCATTTTATCCCTATTAATTATGAAATGGATAATTAGTCATCTAATTGAGGGTATAATATATAAAAAAAATTGTCTTTTCTTTATTTGTCAAAATAAACAAGTAATTAGGAATAACTATAAAAAGAGAAATTGACAAGTAATTAGGGACAGGGAGGAAGAATATTTTTGAAAGTTAATAGATGACTGAGTCAATTTTTACTAAAATTAGAAGCTTGAAGCCGTATGTAGCCATAAGAGACCTTTTTAGCGTGAAGTACGTGGCCACACTAACAATAAAAAGTCAAACAATATTTATTTCTTTAATACTTTTGTCAATTGTCATTTATAGCAATGTCTATGTTACTTTTGTCAATTGTGGTCTCATGCCTTTTTTATGAAAATTTAATGTTAGTTGACAAATTATTCTTGTGTTCCATCTGTTTTATTTTACTTGAATCTTTATTTGACACATTCTTTACTAGATATCATATGTTTTTTAAGAAATAATAATAATTCATATAAATATTTCACCATATTATTCATATTAATTGGTGTATTACTTTCAAATAAATTTGTATCTTATAATTATAGCGAAATTAACTGAGATATATAGTTTATAATTTGGTAGTCTTCCACTCAGGCCAGTGTCAAATGCGAGTATACTCCAATTTCTTTTATTTTTGAAACTATATATTCTTCAACTGTAAAATTTGTTTGTTATATTCACATTAATAATAACATATATATTTGTTTATTGTACTCATTGCTTTTCTATGAATAATAATTTCAATAATTTATGACTTTATAGATGCCAATTTCAAGACAAGACCTTTGTTTTTTTCCTCCATTTTATAATGCATATATGAGTCATGAGGATAACTACTTAATTAGTGCTATTACTATTTATTGAGTCACATGAGGAAACTGCATATACCGACCTTTGTTTTAGAAAGAAAAAGAAAAAAAAAAGGAAAATTGTCATTGTTTGAATAAAGTGAACTTTTTTGAGTCAAATCAAAATGAAACTTATCATTGTTTAATTTTTATGAGTTATTTTACTTAACACGAAATTTAAGGGAAAAAAAGACTTTTAAAATTTATTGTCTAAAATGATAAATATTTATGTGGTTAAAAATTATTTCATTAATGATAAAATAAGTATTTTAAAATTAAAGTGAATATAGAAAAATGTTACTTTTTTATACTGATTAAAAAGAAGAATAAGTCGTATAAATTGAGACAAAAAATATCACATATAGAGATAGAAGCTAACAACAAAAAGGCTTCAAATCTATTTGTGTGGATATAAATCCACATTTATCCATATCTTTTTTTGTCCTAATTAAACTATAGCACCATGTGCTTCAAATCCATTTATTATTTATTTGTGGATATAAGTTCACATTTATCCATAATATATCTTGTTATTTGTCTTATAACTTTTGTGCTATATATGTCACCTAAGTAAGATATACCTAGTAACCTACAAACATGATTGTTAAAACATCTTGAATTCATCCGTATAGATCAGGGGCTGAGCTATAACTTGCATGTTGAATGGCCCCTTTATATAAGAAAAATTCTCAGTGTAATTTTTTTTAATACGATCGAAGAAATGAATTTTAAGTTTAACTCAATTTAGAAAGTTACCTAAATATAAAAAATGATTGTCTAAGACTCTGTAAGGAAACCAATGACCATTTAATCATCTATGTGGGATACTCCAACACCACCCACACATTCAAGCTTGAACATATGAAGCGTGTATAATTTAGGACTCGGAAATAATGAATTGAGATAAATCATTTACTACAGCGATAAAGAAATGGACCTTAGCCCTAGTTAGATCAATATGAAAAGCTAGCTTAAAAGAAAGAACTGTCCAAGAATATATAAAGAAATGAATGACCCCTTATCCCACCCATGTGCGACTCCACATAATACTCCTATTAGAATTTTTTGGTTCTGCCATTAATATAGGCATCCCCTTAGTTAGAAAGAGATTAATTATACTCCAATTAGAGTTATGGTGGAGTAGTACTGGAGCAGTACTTCATCCTCAATCAAAGATTTTGAGTTCTGATCTCATTTGATATGAAATCGATTTTATTAGAAAGTGTTTTACCTAAATATAACACTTTTTGACGTGAATCCGATTTAGTTGAAAATGGATAATGGACATCAAATGAGAAAACAAAAAACAGGAAAGAAATCAAACTACTCCCTCGGTTCTAGGTATTTAGACTAGCAACATAGTTTAATAATAAATCGAAAACCTTTTGAAACTTATAATTTAAAACAAGTCATAGATATTTTTATGACTATAAATCATCTCACAAAAATTAAAATGATTTTTTTTTTTATGACACACATAATAACGGGAAAAATATAAAGACAACCCCACAATTACTTACTGTATTATTTAATTGAAGAATGATTCATAGCCAATAATTAAGTTGATGGTTAATTTGAGCCTTTATATCTAACTCATGCTATTATTATATCTTGACTTGAAAGGGGGAATCTTGAGTCTTTAGTTGCCGACCTAAGGTGCACCACACTATATATTAAGAGCACTTATTGCTAAAATATAGAGTGTGCGGAGTATATAATAAGTGAAAATTAAACCTCAAAAATCTCACGTTGTTGGGGCGTTTGGTGCCCACAAAATTACAACCTTGTGATTCCATGAAACGTCTAATCAACATGGCTCCATAAAACAGATATTTTCTCTGTTTTAATTTGTTTTTCTGAATTTGATTTGATAAATACTATTAAAAAATGTTATGATTTTAAATTAAGAATATACTCATGGAATATGAACTTAGAGTTTGTTTTGATTGGTTTTAAAAAGTGGCTTTTATTTATTTATTTATTTTAAAAGTCAAACTTGAATGACGTTTAAGTCAAAAAATAAAAAGTAGGGAGATCTATTTTTAAAATTTTAACTTTATTAAATTAGAGTTGTTTTAAACTTATTTTAAGTAATTTTTAATCTTATCAAACATTTTCAAAAGCTAAAAATATATTTGACCAATTTTTAAGTCAATCCAAATGACCAAATAGACTCTTAAACATATGGCACAGAATGTTGAATTTAAAAAATTGCTAAAAAGAAAAAAAATCTTTTAAACGTACTAAAAAGAGAAAAGGAATGAAGAGCTTATCTCTTGTCAATATCATTTGTACAACAAACGAATCGGCAATTAGGACAAAAAAGAAAAGTATCATTTGTACTGCCTCTTTCTTTTTTCACAATAGCAAGAGTTTATTGGTGTTTTTTTTTACTCAACGTATAAGAATTGGAGAAATTTTACAAATATTTCGTAATTTATGAGATTTTTATATTTATTGGGGAAGGGGGATACTGTTTAAGAAACAAATTACATATTCAAACAAAATATCAATTTCATATCATGATTTTTATCGCATGTTCAAATGGGCTAATAATAAAATCATAGATCGAATTAAGATGTGACTATGAATTGGTGGAGTTCTTAAAATAATGTTGGAACATTAGGAATCAAATTAAGTAATCAACCGAGTTAATTAAGTTATTATTGGCTTGTGTTAGTATATCTGCTAAGTGAAACGCGGATCTCTTTTAGATATTTGGTCATTTACAGCCCTGAATTAACAGTTTTCTTATTCGAAAAAATAACACAAGTATTTATTCATTTTGTTAATGATGAATTAACAGACTAATACTGTATGATTAGACATGTTGGATTACGAATTTGCGATTTAGCTAGATGCTGAACTTTTACCATTTATTTCAAAAAATTTAAAAATGACTAAAAAGAAATCACGTTACATAAATGGGTCTTTAATTTTTTACAAAATATATATTTTATTCCTTGTCAAATTTAATTGTGTGTTTATAATTTATTTTATTCTAAGAAAGAGATGGATGAAAGGAGGAGAAAAAAAAAGAGAAAATTGTAACATGTGCATAATGCTGAAGTTGTTTTACTAACTTCTTTAGGATTTTTTGTTGGTTAATCTGTATTATTAAGATATTTAGAATAATAATTTTGGAGAAATTCATAGAAAATAACAAAGTTTAAAGTATATTTTTAAAATTAGAATATTAAAATTAGTAAATTAAGTCCATGAAATGCATAATGTATCCCTTAACAAAAATTTTGCCCTTAAGTACTTGAGGTTACTGACATGTGTCCTTTTAGGATAGTAGAATTTTACTCATCGATGTATCAATATCTAAAATTACGGTGTCAGCTAACCATTCAACGACAGTAAAGTAAACTAGAATTTGTTTCTCTATAATAGTAAGAAGTTTAGAAAAATCATTGTTAAGAAATGAGAGGAAACCCCTCTATTTATAGACAACAAAATGTAATATGAACAAGTGCTTATTGTGCAATATCGGAGGAATATCACAACTCTTTGGAAAAGTCGCAAACTTTCAAAAAAGTCACGAACTTTTGGAAAAATCACAACCGTTTAAAAAAGTCACAACTTTTCGAGAAGTCATACCATTCGAAAAAGTCACAATCTTTTCGAAAAGTCACAATTCTTCAGAAAAGTACAACACATCAAAAAAGTCACAACTCTTCCAAAAAAATCACCAACTTGACACCCAACCGTTTTTTTGGTATGCATTCAAATTAAAAAATTGAAGTTAGATTTGAATTTTCATATTTATCATAAAAAATACAACTTTAATTGAAATTGCATGTTCAGATATAATTTCAATTTTTCAACCCCTACCCAAATCAACAGTCCCAATCATAATTTAGGTAATGTCCACAAAAATTAAGCACAAGGCTTAAAAAGATCAATGGGGAAGATTAATAGATATGGAGATCGATAATAGAGTGGATGATAATTTCATTTTAAAAATGATCTTTAACTATTTTGAATTTATTTATAGAATATTTTTTCTTATTTTTTTAGTAATAAAATTAAATATATACGAAACTTACACCTATATTTACATCATGCTACTAAAACGTCCCACCTCATGTATCCACTATTAATTTATACGTACACTTCTTAAATGGCCTAAAAAATTAGAGGGAGAAAAAATGGCGTTATTTAAGTGGGGAATGGACCCCAAAATTATCTTTTAGCGCAAACATAACTGATAAGGCGGTCCAGGCGAAAAAGTAGCGTGTGAACGCTCCCCCACAAAATGGTGTCATCAAATACATCACCTGAATAACTGAATCAATTTTTACTAAGCTCTAAAAATTCTTATTCCGTGTATTATAAGTGTATGAGCTGTCATCTTCCGCGGTATATAAACCACTGCTTCCCCTTTGACCTTACCTCACAACTCAACTCTCAATTCAACTAGAAAAATAAAATAACTATCTGAAACTTAAAAGACCAAAAATTTCAACTATGCATTGGTTAAATAAGAGATTTAGACCGACTTCGAATTTGAATTCGAATTCCCTCCAAAATAACAATCAATTTCAGCAGCAGCAACCAAGGCTTACTGGAGATGAAGAGTACTCTGTTATGGTTGCGACTCTGAAAAATGTCATCAATGGTAATATTCCAGTGCAAAACAATCAAGAATTCAATGTCTTTTCGCCATACAATTATTCTACTGCCACCACTACAACCACCACCACGACTGTTACTTCCTCATCTTCGCCTTCTACTAGTATGTCCACGAGTTTCGAACAAGTATTGGGTGTCCCTGCAGAACAAGAACCTTGTCAATTTTGCAGAATTCAAGGTTGTTTAGGCTGCGACATTTTTGGTACCACATTTTCTTCTTCTTCTTCTTCTGCGCCCGCTGCTGTGGCTGCTCCTATTGCTGATAATAAGAAGAAGGGTAGTAGTACTACTACAGTCGCGATCGCAAAGAAAAAGAAGAAGAATTACAGAGGAGTGAGACAGAGGCCATGGGGGAAATGGGCAGCAGAAATTCGTGATCCTCGAAAAGCTGCACGTGTTTGGCTGGGAACTTTCACTACGGCAGAAGAAGCAGCTAGAGCTTATGACAAAGCCGCCATTGAATTCAGGGGTCCACGAGCTAAATTGAATTTTTCATTTGCGGATTATACTGTTGACACTCAAGAACAACAGAGCACTTTATCTTCTTCACCACAACAATTACCAGAAGAGCCTCAGCAATTGCAGACAGCGAATAATAATTCGGATTTTGGAAATGAAATTTGGGATCAGTTGATGGGTGACAATGAAATTCAAGATTGGTTGACCATGATGAATTTCAATGGCGACTCTTCTGATTCTGGGGGGAATGTTCACAGCTTTTAAGCTTCCCGTTACTAAAAAAAGTCGAGTCCAACAATATTAAAAGAAATTAAGCTTCAGTTACTCGAATTGAAAAAAAATTAAATAAATAAATAAGAAGTTAGTATATTAAGGTGCTTTTGCCCTGTTGTAATTTTTAAAAATCAAATCTGGGCTCTATAGTACCTAGAAAAAAAAATATTAGTTGCAAATCTATTCATTTTCAGGTTGTGCAGTATGTTGTTTGACAAAAATCATTAAAGTCGAATGAAATGTAAAAATCATGAGGTATTAATGCGAGTAATGTTTTGTTCTTGTAATTGCCTTCCCATTTTTAGAGACGAACAGAACCTCATAATTCAGTTGAACTTGAATTCTTTAACATCGAGTATAAATACTTTATCCATCTCAATTATGTGCATAGTACATTTGAATTTCTAAAGTCAAAACAATTTAGTTTTGATCATAAATTCAAATATAATTTTTTTTGGTGTTTTTTTTTTTTTTTACTATTTTAGAGTATGTAATAGCAAAAACACTTTAATTTATTAGATCTTAAATTTTGAATTCGATTCTATCAATATTGAAAGATTAAAACTATGCCTGTAGTGTGAGATGGGATGAAATCACCTGGTGATTTTGATGGCACCGGGCCCACTATATTTGGCAAGATGATGTTAGAAAGCTCATTTTATATGTCAACTGAAAAAAACGTGCCATATATTATGCATCTGAAGCATATTTAACATGTGCTGACTTTATTTATAAGGAAAAAAATATTTCCACGAGCGGAAATATAAAAAAGTACTATCTACTCATTAATTTATTCTAGTACATCCAAGTTGGGCAAAGAAAGCTAAACAATAAACTTTAAAGTGAGTCCGATATAGAATCACACACCTCTTCAAATATAATATTTTCTTCATTTACTTAAACTTGATTATTACACTAAATATTATTGTTAAATTTTTACTTAGTCAATTTAAAAATTAAAAAATAATTTATCATTTAGTTTATTTTTACTGTTAAGTATTAATTATAGTCATTTTTTAATATAATTTCTGAAATATTGAATTTATTATTATCCTATTTTATGTGACACTGTTTAACTCAGCACGATATTTAAGAAAAAAACTTATAAAGTTTATTGTCTAAAATAATTTTTAGATATTCATGTAATAGTCAATTATTTCATTAAAAAGTAAAGTGAAAATTTGAAATTAAATTATTTTTAATTATAATAAAAAAAAACTAATAATAAATAACATATAAAATGAAACGGATAGAGTATTAGAGTATTTAACAGATGTCAAAGTCTAAGGAGTAGTAAAAGAGAGTAGAACATATGGGTGAGATTTGGTGGAGTGAAGTCGGATGGAGACATGGGGTGGGACAGAGTCTTACTCGGTGTTGTTGACGCCCCAAATACACCGCGTACGGATTTGATGTTTTTGATACTAATGCTCTTTCATTACTCTTCCTTCCGTTTCATTCCAAGTAGGAGTGAGCATGATAAAGTACTCATATATCATACTCCCTCCGTCCCTATTTACTTGTCTATATTTCCTCTTTTAGATGTCCCTATTTACTTATCCATTTTGACAAATCAAGAAAGGACAAAATTTTTTTTCCTATTATACCCTCATTTAAACTTCTTGAAAATTTAAACTTCCCCCAACATTGATTAGTTATCTTGAATAAATTTATTTTGAAATCATAATTAATAAGGGCAAAATTGTAACTTCACTATGCAAATCATTGTTGTCTTAATATGTGTGTCATTTCTAAAGTGGACAACTAAATAGGGACGGAGGGAGTAATTTCTAATATTGTAATTTTGGTGTTATAATAATAGATATGGTATAAAATATATATATATATATTTTATTTTTTTATATTCAGTATGATATTTTATATTTAGAAATAATATATCGAAATACTGAATATGCAACCTAGTACTTCCTCTATTTCAAAAAAAATATCCTAGTTTGACTTGAAACGAAGTTTAAGAAAAAAAAAAACTTTTAAATCTTATGGTTTTAAATTAAAGTTATGTAAATTGTACCAAAATGTCCTTTAATCTTGTGGCCTTAAACATGTCACGTGGAAAGTTGAAGTTAAAGTGTTAAAAAGGATAAATATATCCTCGAATTATCGTAAATGGTATGCATATATCCTCCGTCATATTTTTGGGACATTGGTGTCCCTGCCGTAAAAAAACTAGAGCATATATACCCTTTATACTAACGGATATACACGCGTCATAATCTTATCCACCGACCCGACATTTATTAAATATCGGATCAACTAATAAGATTGTGTCACGTGTCCCTATTTAGTTTTCCGTTAGAGTGAAGTGTCTATATGCTCTAGTTTTTGGATGGCAGGGGCACCAATGTTCCAAAAGTATGACGGAAGGTATCTGCATACCATTTACGATAGTTCGGGAGTATATTTGTCATTTTTCCCTTAAATTAATTTCCATGTTATGTATTCTTATTTAATATCAAGAATGTAATAAAAAACAATTATCAATTTTAATCTTTTGATTGAAACAAGTTTGTTTTATTCTTTTAGTTGGGCATTTTCATGAATCATGCAATAAACATTCCTAATTAAAAGGGGAAAACAATTCAAATTTACTCTTTGAAAAGAAACTCACAATAAACACATTCGTAATTAATATTTTGGAGTTATTCTTTCCCTTCCTGTTATCAAATCATCTCGTCTTTACTTTTGACTTTAGCTGAGTTCTAGCTTGGATTGATTGAATTTCACCTGTCAAATTATTATTATTATTATTATTCAATTGGAAAAAACAATTTTGCACGTTTTAAAAATAATAATAATTAATATTATGATATTATAATAATTGATATTTAGTATTGAATTTTGAACAATAATTTGAGAAATAAGTAATTAATACTAAGAGTAAAATATGATTATTATTTTTAATCCTTTTTTAAAATGTTCAAAGTAAAAATCTATTTTTAAAATAATGGACAAGTAAAAGTTAACAACTTAACATAGTACTATATAGTAAATTTTTCAATTTTGATATTTTACGTGACAAGTTTAATACTGCTAAATTAAGAGAACTATTCACATTTTAAATTTAATTTCCTACTTGTGAAATGTTTAAGTACTCGAATGTGTTAATAAAATCGTTTGCTTAATTCTACTAATATTCAAACAATGATTATTATTTTAATTTTTTTATAATCAATTAAACTAAGACATTTTGATTAGGACGATACATATAATTTTATAGATATTTATTTTGATGCTTTGTTTTCTTTATTTATTATATCGATTTAATAATTTTATTTAATACTCCCTCTGTTCCTAATTATTTGTCCACTTTTGAATTGACACACCTATTAAGAAAATAATAATTGGTATAGTGAGTTTACTCCTATTAATTATGAAGTGAATGAATTAAAAGCTTAAAATTTTCAAGAAACTGTACATTTTTCAAAGTAATTAATTAAGGATATAATAAGTAAATTTTTTTATCCTTTCTTGATTTGTAAAAATGAACAAGTAATTAGCAAAAACTAAAAAGAGAAAAGTGGACAAGTAATTAGGGAGAAAGGGAGTAATTTTATTCTTTTTGTCTCCCAAAAGGTCACTCATTCGTAGACATGAGTTTGGGACGGTGGCACTTGGCAATCAATTGTAGCAATGTGAATGGAGCATATTATATTAATTCATTAACTTTTGGGTATCTAATTAAATTAAATTGTACAAATAACGTGACGAATGATTTACTTACTTAACTAATGAGATGATAAACGTACACATTTTATTAAGATCAACTTTGATGCTGTCGTGATGACTGAAAAAGTAAACATAAATAATTTAGTTATTTGTGTTTGATATATAAGTAAATAAAATTATTTTAATTTTTTTTATATGTAATCTATATAAATACAATGAAAGGTGAGAGTATGAATGTGGGGATGAAGGCTAAGGACCCGTTTGACCATAGATTTCCCAAGTAATATTTGGAAGAAAATTTGACAAATAGTGTTTGTCCATACAATTTGTCATTATTTGGCAAATAATCCAAATTCCCAAATACTAGAAAAAACTAGTATTTGGGCCAAATCTCATTATTTGGAATTTTTTTAAAATTTAAATTCTACACCAAACTTTCATCTTTTGCAAAAACACCCACTATATTAGTTGTTTGCGTTGTATTACATAATTTTTTTACGTAAACACCAAAGTAGTGATGGAATATTCAGTGAATATGAAAGTGATGATGATTATTGATGAACAATCGGCTCAAGGTAACAAAGTCATGTGTTTTGTCTACTTCACGATGTATGTAATGATGCGTGTTGCACTCACTCAGAACTACCATATTGCTCCAATGTCATGGATACTACTTGTTATTTGTTGCAACGAAGATACAATTGACTTGTAATACAAACCCATGGTTAGTTTTGATAGTTTTTAAAACTTATGGGTATAATCATATTTCCTAAAAAAGTGAAATATGTTTCTCAAATAATATGGCCAAACACATGATGAAATTTCACCCAAATTTTAACACAAATAATATTTGCCAAAAATGTTTAGAAATCTATGGTCAAACGCTAGCTAAGACTGTGGAGGTGAAAATGAGATGGGTAAGAAAGTCAGTGAATGAAGAGTTGAATTGGAAGACACATAATTAATGTAGAATGCCACTCGATGTGAAGTTTATTTTCCTACTTTCATTAAGAAAGACATCTTACTCATTTAAAAAAAACTTATTTTTCTAAAAAGAAAAATTATCTAAATTTTTTGACCAATTAATTATAGAAAATAAAATATTTTTCTCAGTAACAAACACACCCTTAAACTCACATCTATATGTGAAAAATGTAATTATCAATAACTGGACTAGATGCTTTGATTGTTCATAACAATTACATTTTACCTAACTTAATAAAAAAAATTGTAATAATGCTCTTATCTTTTTCCATCGACCCTTTTTGGCTTTTGTGTCACTGTTATTTGTCCGTCCTTTCAAGTTATTTGAAGTTGTTTTTAATTAGATACAAAATTTAAGAAAGAGTAAAGATTCTAATAAAATTATGATTATAATTTATTAAGAATAAATGAGATGTTTAAAGCTAATTAGAAATGACATATATCCCATTCTTAATATTTTATTCCAAAACAACAAAGACAAACAACTAGAATCAAATTTAGATTAGTTTAATTCATATAATTCAGCATAACACAACTTTACTTTAATTTGTCTGAACAAACTTTTCCTACAAGTGTAATTCGAAAGGACTATATACTATGAATCGACCAGATTTTGATGTTCCAAATTTATATAGTGAATCAAAAGGGAAAGCAGAGAATATAAAATTCATAAAAAGTGTATCAAACAAAATGAGGATATGTACACCAAACATGCAATATTACAGGTCTCAAGTCACTATCAAATCACCACGTGATACCTTCTTATATGAACTTCTTATAATAACTAGATATAGGACCCCGTGTCAGCATGGGGTCCAATATATATTATTTTTTTATTTTAATTTATGTCATATTATGGAATTTGAAAATTATTGAAGTTTTTATATGATTTTTAAAATATTTTAAATTGTTAGCTATTGTGATTTGTAGTACTTTTTTTTTACATAATTTTGAAAATAATATTTATTACTCTCTTTGTTCTAATTTATATGGCACATGCAAAATTTCAAATATTAACCATTTTTTATATGTCGCTTTAGTATATTAAGTTGTTAATTAATGTATTTTATAGTACATTTTGAACTTAATTTTTAAATAATATATGTTATTTCCCATGTCCCAATTTATGTGGCATTAATTGATAGATTTGTTCGAGTCAAGTGATTTTTTTTGTTAATTATTGTAATTTATAGTTTCTTTTTTGTCAATTTCAAACAATGTATGTTGTTAATTGATAGATTTTTTTGAGTTGACTATTTTTTTTGTTAATTATTGTAATTTATAGTTTCTTTTTCGTCAATTTCAAACAATATATGTTTATCATATAATCCATTTTATGTGGTA
>JAJOOI010016576.1:0-38417 GCA_029582585.1 Solanum bukasovii
ATCCAATCTGTTATGCAGAAAATCATGTTGACTCCAAATATTTCTCTGTTTCAATTCTGGGCACCCATCAAGGTCAATGTATCTACTTTCCTGTCCACTGCGGATCAACCATTTGCTTTCTATCAGAAACTTGATAAGAGTCTGTCTTCATACAGGAAGCTCTGTCTAGATACTTTGATTCCCATGGACAACTACAGCTACAAGAAAATTCCATTTGGCCCCCCTGGACGAGTTTTCTCAAGACGCTTGCCAGAATATAACCCCAACGTCCCAAGCTACTCCGCTGCAGAGTTTCCACTGCTTCAAACTGCAATTCCCTTGGGAATTCATTCTTATTATGCATTTCCAGTCTCCAACCGCCATGATCAGCAGTGCCTTGGTGTATTTGAGATTGTATCTACACAACCATCTCGCTGTCTTCCCAACCTTATTATGGTATTTGCTCAACGACACTTTTGTTTATATTCCGTTTGAACAATTCCATAATCCTTGTTTAATTTTCCATTCATAGGGCCTGAATTTCGAATCAGTTGGGTTGTATATTCCTAACTCATTGGACATACTTTTTGGACCTTCAACGGTAAGGTGTTGCTGCCTTTTTTATTTTGGCGAAACTAAACAAAATAAATGAAAGTAAAAAAAAAAAGAGATCAGTCCCACTAATTTCATAGCTTATCTTATCGTTTTTACAGCCGCTGGAAGATGAAAGACTTGACAATATAGAGGGCAGATCCTTGAAAGACATAGTTCACCCTTTGCACAAATTTGGATTCCTTTTTCCCGATCTGCCTCTTCGAAAGTCTTGTATTGTGCTGCTGCCTCCATATATGAACGTCCGGAACCAATGTATCATGCGTTTGAATATTCTTCTGAGGTCTGTTTTATTGAGAGTGGCAAGGCATTGGTTGGGAGGGCATTTGCATCCCAAGGTTCATGCTTTTGCAAAGATGTTACTCTATTAAGCATTAATGAGTACCCTTTGGTGCCTATTGCACGAAAAGTTGGATTCACTCAGAGTTTTGCAATTTGTTTGCAAAGTAAATGCGCCAACAATATTGTTTTCGTAGTTGAGTACTTTCTGCCACCCAATGAAATGGTTGTTAAAGATACAAATATTTTCTTAAACATGCTTTTATCCACAATGAAAGAACAACTTCCAGGTTTCATAGTTGGTTCTGGAAATGAACTAGGACAGAGGATGCTCGTTGAAGTTGTTAAAATTTCCCCCAGTGATGAACTTGACTCCTTTGAAATTGGCCAAACTTTGCCGAGTGTTCAATCACTTCAAGATAGTGGAGAAACAACAGAAATTGGCCAACGTCTGTCGAGTGTTCAATCAGTTCAGGATGGAGGAGAAATAACGGAAATTGATTCTTTCTGTCAACAGTCAAATTTACAGAACGGGGAGGATAATTTTGCTGCTGCACTACTGGTTCTTGTTCATCATACAAGCGTGACTCACTCAACTGTGAAAGGACAGTGGAAATTGATCTGTTACTTCCTCATCCAATAGAGGAAGCTGTGACAAACAGAGGAAAAGTTAACTTGGATGGAGCACATGATGACCACATTGAGGATACAAGTGAAATATTGCAACTTGATTCACACTTTGAGCAACCAAACTTAGAAATCAATTCTGCGGGAAATGCAACGAGAAGATCCATTCACATAAGAACAAAGCAATCCAAAGGATAGAAAAAGATCATGGGATTACTCGCAAGATTCTGGAGCAGCATTATGGCATGACTCTTGAAGATGCTGCCAAAGATCTACATGGTAAGTTCACTAACTTTAGCGTATCTGAAATGATTTATGCATATGTTCACTGAAATCCCTTTTGTGGACTTCATTTATTGCAGTTAGTCGAGCAACACTGAAACGAATATGTAGAGAAAATGAAATCGCTAGATGGCCACATCACAAGACTAGAAAGGTTAATGTCCATGTTAGCCAAGGCGTATCTTTTCAAGGTGCTGAACCATATGTGGTCGATAAACAATGTCCTGCTCTTTCCCAAGAAAAAGGCACAGATTATTTGGGTCACAAAATATCTCCTGCAACAGGAAAACCTTGTGATAAAGTGATGACTTTAAAGGTTACATATAGAGGTGATATCATAAGTTTCAACTCCCCTTTTCATCAACGAGGGAGAAGTGGTAAAGAGGCTTAAGATATCACTTGAAAGGTTTTCAATAAAGTATGAAGATGAAGATGACGATTGGATTTTGATAACTACTGATTCAGATTTGAGGGATGGGATGCATTCACTTAGATTGTTGGGAAGGACTACTATGAGATTACTGGTTACCCCAGAAGCTAACTCGTGAAGGACTTTCCGAAAGTGATGTTATCTTTTGGTGATATGGTGTTTGTGTCTTCCCTGAGGTGTTGCGACATGTCTTTGTGCTCAGTGAACCAAAGTGATTAATGCTGTTACGAATGGGGAACTGTCAAATTACGAAAGATGCCTATATATAGAAGAGGAAAATAATGAGTTATGTCATTTTCTTTGATTAGCTATTTTGTATTTTCTGTTTGTTGTTTGATTACATGAACAACCTGTTTGTAAGTTGCTTTGATGATCAATACAAAGCTTAATTTGTTACATTATTGTTCCTACTCCATGCCTATCTGCCCTGTTACCATGCTCGATGTTCAGTTCAATACCCTCTTTGAATCAGTGAAGGGAGTCATTATATAGTATTGTCTCTTCCATTTGCAGTATGCTATCACCACTGCAGGAGGAGATGAAGTTGTAATTTCTTCTTCACGTAATTATTTATTTTTAAGCTCTCCTTTCATATAGGCTCTTCCATTTTATGGTTAATACTTATTAGCATTTTAGTTTTATATTTTGTGCATTTAGATTGTAATCCTTTTGACAGAAATAAATGTTTTAAACCATATGTAGGCACTAATTTATACACATTCCCTTTATTTATCTATAATAATTTTCTTTATATTTATTTTTTATATTTATAAGAAAAAAAAATCATGACATCTTCACTAGTTCAATCAGAAATACTTTGTTTGTTGTAATCACCCATAACCAAGAGTGACTTTTCATTAGAAAATGCAACTTAACTGTAGTGAACAAAATTCAGATTTTTTGTGTTTTATGGATTCTTATTTAGAAACTGAGAATTACACCAATGTTTTGAGCATATTATGTTGTTTCTAAATAATTTTCTTAGAAAAAAATCGTATATGGGTTGTGTACCAAAGAGCTGAGCCACTGCTTGTTCAATCACTAATTGTACTCTGACCCAATTTATGACTTGTTTTTTTTTTTAATTAACATCAAAAAGGAATGACACATCTCTTTATTTAGTACTCCCTCCATCCCATAAAATAGTTATTTCATATTACTTGATCAGTTACTAAATCATGATAAAATTAATTAATATTTTTTTATTTTATCCCACAATTGATGGGGTCTTTATTTAGTACTCCCTTCGTCCCATAAAATAGTTATTCCATATTACTTATCACTTACTAAATCAGGATATAATTAATTAAAAAAATTCTATTTTATCCCACAATTGATGGGCTCTTTGGAATGTGAACAATTCCCAATAAGCAATTCATATGGTATATTTTTTCATCTAATATGGGTTGGAGGGAGTAACAATTTAACTTTAAAATACATAATCTATAATCACACAAACATTTATAACTTAATTTGTACTCTCTCTGTTCACTTTTAATTGTCATATTGTGATTTTAAAAGTCAATTTGACTAATTTTCAAAATTATATTAGATTACATTAATTTGATATTTTAAACAAAAAATTTAAATATTCAAAGGCATATGAAAAGTACTATAAATTGCAATTTTTTGCCTATCAAAATAACGAAAAATACATCATTAAATGTAAGTCAAAGATTTTGTAGTTTGAAAACTCTAAAATAAGAAACCATAACAATTAAAAGTAAAAAGAGAGTATCAAAACAGAGATACAATTGATGGCTGCAGGTTCTGATTTTGTACTCTCAAGAGTCTTCCTGCGTAGCATAATTATGTATGGCTGCAGGTTCTGATTTTGTACTCTCAAGAGTCTTCCTGCGTAGCATAATTATGTATAGACAGAGGGGCAAGCAAATAAAATTGTACACCAACAAGAGAATTATGAAAACAAGATGGTTAGGGCAAAATATTGTGTACCACACTTAAATTAACATTAGTCCCAAACTGATCCGCATTTGATTTTATCAAAAGATTCATTCAGAATCTGTAAGCTCTGCAATTGAAATAAGGTCCGCCCAAACAAAACAGTAATAACCCTTCAACAAGGGAAACGAGTGTGGGGTTTTTAAGCTTTAACCCACTCTTTAAGATTTTGAATTATTACAAAAAGGCACAAGGAAAAATGATAATTAATTGTCTCCCCAACTGAATACTCAAATGTAACACCAAAAAGATTTTCATCACCATCTAAATTCTAAAAGGATGTTACGAGGCTGACTTAGGCACCGCCAGATCCGTATTTCTTTCCCAAAACCAGAACCTGAAGCTTGTCATATCCGGCCAACACACCAGCACCGGCAACAGCTCGGAGGATGTTAGCACCAGCACCCTTGAACAGAGATTTGGGACCCTCATTCTTGACAATCTGGGAGAATGCATCGAGCGAGCTCTTGTACTTAACCGCCTCACCAGATGTCATCATCATTCTTCTTCTTACTGTATCAATTGGGTAAGAAGCAAGACCAGCACCATTGGTGATGAGCCAACCAAGTCCAAAGCTAGCAAAGAAACTATCCTGTATACAGCACCATAATAAGGGTCAGACAATATAGTTTTTTTATACTAAAACATTTATTTATCCATATTAACCTCACAAAAGAAACTCAATCAATTACAATTATCCACTGTCTAGCAAACAACTCAAGGAAGACGAAAATATCAGCTGAAATTGACAATCTTTTACGAAAAATGCTGAATTCTTATCACTCTCCCACAATAAGTCCTAAACATTGTCTTCTCCAACATGAAAACATTCATGCATATATACAGCCAACAAAATGGCAAGACCAACAATATTTTGGTTTGACACAGCAAACGACATTATTCAGAATAGTATAAAGACATGAACAAGCAGAGCAAAGCCAACATATACAAACACTAACCTGCAGGTTTCCTGTCAAGAGGACAGGCTTCAAGGAGTCGTACATTCCAAAGTACAAACCCCGGTAAACAATGATACCAACACATGAAATGTTGAATCCACGGTATAGACCAGCAATTCCATCAGATTTAAGTGTCTTCCTGTAGACATCAACCAAACCATTGAACTGCCTCTCACCTCCCTTCTTTGAAGCCTTGGCATCATTAGCAAGACGGGTACGAGCATAGTCCAAGGAGTAGACAAAGAACAAAGAAGAAGCACCAGCAGCACCACCTGAGGCAAGGTTGCCAGCAAACCACTTCCAGTAGCCATCACGGTCCTTCTTGAAGTTGAAGAGTCTCTTGAAGTAGTCCTTGAATGCAAAGTTCAGGGCCTGTGGAACAGAGCATCAGTCAGTCAATGCTCGACTTAAGCAAACAACAGAGCAATAAATGTGCATGTATCTTTGATGCATAAATTACAGCCCTCAAAATGAATACAAATGGTAAACCTGAGTGGGGAAATAACGGATAACATTAGCAGTGTTTCCTCTCCATAAAGACCCAAAACCTTCTTCCTTAATTGTCCTCCCAAAACATTCGCCAATTCCCTTGTATGGTTCTGAGAGCCTACCAGCCTTGAGCATCTCATCTTGATTTTGGATCAATAGTTTCACACGCTCAATAGGGGCAGCAGCGGTCTTTGATACAGCAGCAGAAACTCCACCCATGAGAAAGTCAGTGGCAAAAGCTGCAAGTCCTTTCTCTTGAGGAGCCTGCACAAACACAGGTGAGGCATTTGAGGTGATCAATGATAGATCCTGAGTGGCTTGGCCTCTCTGCAGTCCAGCATTGGAGTAGTTGCCATAAGCAAAATGCCTCTGGTAAATAGCAGGCTGAACGCCCCCATAGCGAGCATGGACATCTTGGGATAGACTAGAGCGCAAGTGCAGCTGGTTAGCTGCCTTCTGGAAAACAGTTGGATGCTGGTTCATATCTGCCATGGCAACGTTTAAAAAAGTCCTGCACAGATTGAACATGAATCAGATCTCTATGCTTAAGCTCAACATTGACAAAATAAGTCCATAAATCCAGCAAAGTACAAAAAAACTGCTGCCATAAGCACTAGGAATTCTCATCATTCATCTGCTGATCAGCACGCTAAACAATTAAGACCATCTATCTAATCACAATATATACATACCCCAACACAAACTTAAAAACATTACTGAACATAGTATTCTCACATTTACCCACCATTTGAAATGGCAATTTCTTTGCTGCCTTAGAAATGTCTACAGCTACCACTTTAATGATCTCTACTTAGCAATTAAAGTAGGCAAAACTTTAACTCAAAATTTAATGTTTAAAGTCTAATGATAAATCTTGTTCAAGTCAAATCTCAAAATATTTTATGCTGGAAAATGTGCATTAAAAGCTCAACCAAACAACTTCACACAAAAAGAATATATTTCACAATTAGCACGAATTCAAATAATAAACAAGAATTAGATTTACAAATCTTGAATTGCATCAATTCCAATTTCATTAGCTGATTTAGATTTACAAACAGACCACCATATCAATTTCAGAATAATGTTTAATATCTTGTGCACAAAGTACTAACAGTATGCATAGCATGCTTGCACTAATTGAGTCCTATAATTATATAACATAAGACAAACCTAATATATATAGATAGTAAGATTCCCCTGATTCAACCTCAATGCTAAATTCGAACATGAATCAACTCGTAATTCATTAATAAAGTAAAACAATAAAATTAGTCTTCCTCTGACCCAAGTTTAAGTCGATAGTACTTCCTTCATAGTCTGCCACATTTCTTATAATAAAAATCAATTTAATACTCATACTACCAATTAGATTATTTATAGCCACAAAAACATATACATAGCTTGTTTTAGATCACACATTTAAAAAATTATTCTTTCTTAAACTCGGTGACTAGTAAACCCTAGTCAACCGCAATCACATAAACTGAGGATGGACTATATAAAGTACTACAACCAGCAATTCTACAAAACGTTCAGTAAAAATCTACTAAAAATCACCATACGTTGTCTATGGAGCAGCAAAATGAATGAACATAGCAATACTATAACTCATAGACCAGATCTGCGGACTCAACAGTCAAAACATTCATCCACAACTAAAAAGGCATTGAAAATCACAAATAAGATCAGATCCATTAAACTAAATCACATTTCTAGCAAAAAAAAAAAAACAGATCTCCGTAACACCTTCAAAACTTCTCAGAAATGAACCGCACTAAGGTTACAAAACAGAACAATCACTATATTTTACAGATCTAATCAGAAAACAGCAAAAAATACAGTAAAATGAACACATATACATAAGCAAAACGGAGATCGAAAATCTGAAAAAAATAAAAGTAAACGATCTATATGTAGCCATTAGAGAAAGAGAGAGATTATACCTTCGCTCAACTCGCCTCGAAAGTAGTGATGGAGAGGAGAAGAACGAGGAGATGATGATGAGAAAGGAGGGGTGAAAGGAGTTGAAACGGCGAAGGCAACACTGCTATATATATTGGTTTTATTGGGTTGGCTGCCTCACTGACCTATTTTTGCGAATATTTTTGTAGGAATTTGACTTTTAATCCCTACTTCGCGGGCGCATGATTCCATTTTACGACCTCTTTCTTTAGGTATTGGTGGTTTGAAATTTATTGATTTGATTAATAAATTTGTAGAATTTTCATTTCAAAATAAGTGAATTGTTGATATTTTTTTCATAGTTCAAAATAAGAGAACTGTTCAAAGTTTAAGGGAGTTGTTTATGTAGTCATTTCATTTCAAAATAAGTGAGTTGTTTCAAAGTATTGCTATGGCGAATCCAAGATTGATTCTTGAAAATGTGTAGGTTGCATTGGGTGTTACTTTTTTTGGTTTGTAAGTATAGAAAGAGATCTTGTTACATAAGTTAATTATATAACAAAATCTCTCTCTATACTTACAAACCAAAAATCTCTCGTACCACTGTTTGTTTTAGTGGTAGATGATATAACGACCCTCTAGGTTGTTTTGAGCACTAGACCTATTTCTATCATAAAAGACTCTTTCCGTAAATATTAAATAGGCTTTTGAACTTTCATTTAACTAAAGTTATTTAATCGATGGATATTCTTTTAACTAAGTAATTTAATTGGTGGTTAATGGGCCAAGTCCATAGTGTATTTAATATCCTTTGAGACTTGATGTATAGGTAACAATAAATTATAGCTTAAAGGAATATAAAATATATATTTTTATTTCGAGTCATTGCACGAACCTGCTTGGGCGTCGACAAATACTTCACTTGATGATAAACGATAAATCTCAATAGATCTCAGATGAATATAATACCTCAAACTATGGGCCTCATCCATGATTAGACTAGTCAACTCATCTATCCAAAGAACATATGTACGATCTTTATCCTCAAAACAACCTAGCGGGTCGTTACATCATCTACCACTAAAACAAGCGTTCGTCCTGGAACGGTAAAAGAAATAAAAGCAATTGAACATTAAAAACAAATGGGGATATCTGATCCACATGTCCGACTCGTGCTCCCACATAGCCTTCTCAACTGGATATTTCTTCCATTGAATCCTTACGGAAATAATTTATTTTGACCTCAACTTTCAAATTTGTCTATCCAATATAATAACCAGTTCTTTCTTAAAAGTCAGATTCTGATCAAGTAACACTAAATCCAACTGAATCACATGAAAACCATCTTGATGGTACTTATTCAACATCGAAATATGAAGCACAAGTTGAAAACTCGACAAATCAGGTGGCAAAGACAACTCGTATGCCACCCCGCCAATATGCTAAACAATCTCGAAAGGACCAATGTGCCTTAAGCTAAACTTGCCCTTCTTTACAAATCTCATCACACCCTTCATAGGTGAAACCTTTACTAGAATCCACTCTCCAACCATAAACTTCAAACCAAGAACCTCTCGATCTGCAAAACTCTTTTGCCTACTCTAAGCCGTGAGAAACCGATTTTGAATCAACTTGATCTTATTAAAGGACTCTCTCAACAAATTTGTACCCCACGGCCTAACCTTAAATGCATCAAACCAACCAATCAAATATCAACATTTTTTATCATACAAAATCTCGAATGGTGTCATTTCAATACTTGAATGATAACTGTCATTGTATGCAAACTCCGCTAAAGACAAAATCTGATACTAAGGATCACCAAAGTCGATCACTCATGCCCGCAAGATGTCCTCAAGGACCCGAATAGTCTATTCAAACTAGCCATCAATTTGAGGGTGAAAGGTTGTACTAAGATTCTTTCCGAGTTCCCAACTCCTTCTACATAGACCTCCAGAAATGAGATGTCAATTATATACCTCGATTTGAAATAATAGAAATGGACACCCCATGCAAGCGAACTATCTCCTGAATGTATATTTTTGGTCAACTTCTTTAAATTATAAGTAGTTTGAATTGATATGAAACATGCAGACTTGGTTAATCAATTCACGATGACCGATATAGTATCCAACATACCCAAGGTACATGGTAACCCTACCACAAGGTCCATAGCAATCCGCTCTCACTTCCTCTCAGGTATGAACTCCTTCAAGTCACACCTCTAGACTTTCGGTGTTCATACTTCACTTGATGGTAAACAATACATCTTAATAGACATCAAATGAAAATAATACCTCAAACTATGGGTCTCCTCCATGATCAGTCTAGTCAACTCACTTATCCAAAGAACATACGTATGATCTTTTTCCTCAAAAATCCCTCACCATGAAATATTTCCTCCTTGGCTTCTCCTTGTTGCCCCTTATCTCGAATCTTACACAAATTATTATCACCAAACTGTCGAATCTGAATTCGCTTCAATAAGGACTACCTCACCTCCATGTAAGCCAAAACTCTATTAGATTCTGAAACATCAAGTCTTACAAAGCAATTGGCTTAGGATTGGACATCCATAACCAAATGACGTTCTCCCATATGTAACAAAGGTAGACTACCCATTCTCACCGCCTTTCAACCTAAGATATCTACTATCACATTCGCCTTGCCCTAATAATAAATGATAGTCTAATCATCTCTGTGTTGTACAATCCACCACAAACATACACCAAAATTGATAATCAACCATTTAAAGCTAAATATCCAATCTTTGATGATAAATCTTGGGTTGTATTTCAACTTTTTCGCATTTTATACTTAATTAAAGACTTAGAGTTTGGGATGTTCTACTTGTCGCTTACTTTTCCTTATTTATATTTAATTGAATTGGTAAAAGTGTTTGGTTGGCTTACCTATCGGTTGGGAACATAGGTGCCGTCACAACTTGTGATTTTGGGTCGTGACATTTTTGATAAATATCATGCTTATATCTATTCCAATTTAATAACCATAAAACTATAGTTATCTTTGTAAGTTATTCTAAGAAATATTTCGAAAGCACTTATTAAAGTGCTGAAACTATTTTTAAAATAAAAAATTGCATGTCTGGATAAAAATGTTTAAGCTGAAAAAAAGTTGTTGATGTATTTGGTACACAAATATTGTTAAGCATTTTTAGTCAAAATATCTTAGATACCCTTAAAGTTGTTTAACATTATAAAATGCTAATTATTATAAGTTTTCATTTCTAAAATAAATCGAATTAAAATTAATTATATTTTAATTAAACTTCAATATAAACTGATTATATAAGTTAATTTATATGTGTAAGTTACTTTTAATTTTTTAAATATATGATTTTAATAAAGCACATAAAAATTTTGAGATACTTTTTTTAATTTATATTTATAAATAATAATGACTATATTTCCAAATAATTTATATGAAAAAAGTAAAAGAATGGGAACATAATATAGAAGGAAAAAAAAGTAGAAGGAGAATAATATGGAGATTATAAAATAAATTAGGGATAAAGAACTATAATTATTGATTATATATAAATGTCTTTTAAATCAAAAGGAAATAGTAAGGGGGGACCAACTTGTAACTTTTGACTTTAAAAAATAAATTTAATTTATTTTAAGCATTTTTTTAATTTATCAAATATTTCAAAAGATTAAAACAAATTTAAAAGCTAGTTAAGTCAATTAAAACCCCCTCTAAGGCTATTGAAAGAGAGACGGAAGAACGAGATTTTATAATTTGACTATAAATTATTCAATAATTTAGGCTTAAATTATATTTTGGGTCAAAAGCCACAAAGTGGGCACTAGAAGTTGTGGCAGCCACTCAATGTAGTTACTCCATCTTAATATTCTAGTACTATTTGTTTCTAGAAGTGTTCACCAGTATTTATTTCTTATCAATTCTTACACAAAAATTAGTACTCCCTCCGTCCACAATTATTTGTCAGGGTAAAGTCATGCACATCCCTCAAGGAAAATTTAATACAAGGTGTAATTTGACTAATATAACTCTATTATACCAAGAATATCAAAAGTCCACATAACTTTTCAATTGAACTACACTATCATTAAGGACAGAATTGGAAAAAATTGACTAATTATTTCTTGATTGTTTAAATTGACAATTAATCTTGGACATCTAATTTTAGTATACCTGCCAAACAATTGTGGACGGAGGGAGTACTTCCTCTGTCCCTAATTACTTGTCCACTTTTAAATTGATACACCTATTAAGAAAACAATTAATGACATAGTGAGTTTACCATTTTACCCTTATGAAGTGGATAAAAAGTCCTACATTTTTCAAAGTAATTAATCATTTAATTGATGGTATAATAGGTAAAAAAAATTGTCCTTTTTGATTTGTCAAAATGGACAAGTAATTAGGGACAGACGGAGTAATAAAGAGTGTTGTTTGACCATTATATTTATTATTAATTTTTTAATCTTTATTTATATATGTGCCTCTTAATTCTAGAATAATTAATGTTAAGGGCAAAATTGAAGAAAGATAATTAATTATCTCTTGATTGTTTAAATTGATAACTACTCCCTCTTTCCATTTTTACTTATCATGTTGTGTTTTTCGAAAGTCAATTTGACTAATTTTCAAAATTAAATTAGATTACATTAATTTGATATTTTAAATTAAAAAAATTAGATATTCAAAAACTATATGAAAAGTACTATAAATTACATTTTTTTGCATATCAATATGATGAAAAATTACATCATAAAATGATAGTCAAAGTTCTTATAGTTTGATTCTAAAAAAGGAAACCATTACAATTAAAAGTGGACGAAGAAAGTATTCCCTTCATTCCAAAATTGTTGAATTGTTGAGACACTTTTCATATTTCAAATTAACTTAATTATTCAATCTTCAAGACTACTTTCAGAATATTCTTCTATTTTTATCCTTCATTTGTA
The DNA here is from genome assembly GCA_029582585.1 of Solanum bukasovii. NCBI lineage: Eukaryota > Viridiplantae > Streptophyta > Magnoliopsida > Solanales > Solanaceae > Solanum > Solanum bukasovii. Next base: position 12,480 of record JAJOOI010016576.1, read on the forward strand.
TTTTCTATGTGAGTCAAAAAACTTTAATTGCTTTGAATTATTTTCTTGGATATTTCTTACATTAATGTGGCTGAGATTCATAAATTTTTGTTAAGGTTTAACCTCCAAAAATTTCGTTTCAACAAAACTTTTTTTTAGTAATTTTAAGAGTAATGTATTAAATTTTGTACTAGAAATGAATTAAAAATTCAGTTAGTATTGAGATTGGTTATTATAATTAGGGAAAATACATAAAAATCCCCCTGAACTTGGCGCGAGAACTTACTTTAGTACTTAAACTACACGGGTGTTTATATACCCCCCTTAACATATTTATGTGAATTATTTTCAACCCTCCGAACACCAGCCTTGTGCGCGTGTTGCTACAGCTTAGAACGGCACGTTAGTCATCTTTTAACATTTTTTTAAAATTAAATTTGCCCCTCCAACGATAATATCCGACCCATTACCCATTTGAAGAACAATCTTCACTTTTTAAGAACCCTAATTACCTCTTCTCCCTCACCAACCCAATCATTCAAAAATGGTGACCTAATTTATTATATTTTTCTTGATTTTTCTCAAATCTTAGCTCTTCAAACCTAAAAGTTGAATCTTTGAAGGAATTATTGTTCTTCAAAATGTAAGATTCAAACTTATTCTTCTTCATCTATTATTTTGATTTTTGTTTCCTCAATTTTCAGTTTTTCCAGATTGTTTATCAGTTTTTCAAGATTGTCGTTACTTCTTGAACAAAATTGTAGCACACAATGCGATCAATTACTTCACGCTAACGAAAGAAAAATCTTGAGATTAGGTCTTGTAGATTTGAGAGAATGAGAATCGGGCTTAGAGATTTAGGGATATTTGTTTAGAAATGGGTTGGGTTATATTTTGGGAACGGGTGGAGTATATAAAACGGGTAAGATATTTTTTAAACCCTTAGCGACGTGGACCAATGAAAACGCGCGTGTGTAACAATGCCCAGCCTTCAACTGGGCTGGTGTTCGGAGGGTTGAAAATAATTCACATCAAATATGTTAAGGGGGGTATATAAACACCCGTGTAGTTCAAGTACTAAAGTAAGTTTTCGTGCCAAGTTCAAGGGTTATTTTTTATGGATTTTCCCTTATAATTAATGTTTAGTCATTTAAAGATTAATTTGACAATAATTAATAAGTAAAGATGAGAAGTAATGTATAATTTAAGTCGTAATTTTCTTTTCTTAAAGGGTGTGAAACACCCCCAACAATTCAATTATTTTGAAATGGAGGAAGTATTTTGGAACAAATATTTTTAGTACTCCCTTTTTACTTGTCCAATTTGACCTTACTTGTCATTTTTGACAAATCAAGAAAATACAATATATATTTTTACATATTATACCCTTAATTTATTTAGAAAGTTAATGTTTTCGAAAAAGGTCAAACCTCTTTAATGAGTAAATTGATTTTGAAATTCTATCAATTAATATGGGTAAAATGGTAAACACACTATGTCAATTATTATTTTCTTAATATGTGTGTCAAGTAAAAATGAACAGGTAAATAGGAACATAGAAAATATACATGACAACTAAAAAGAAACGGAGGGAATTTTCATTTCAAAAAATAAAAAATCTGTATTTTTTCAAGTTAAACCCAAATAAACAAATTAAAACAAAAACAAAAATATTATTTTCTCCATGTGTTATAAAATTGAAAGTCAATGATGAGGCGTTTGGTATGTGGGAAAAGGAGTGTTGGCGTGCTGTGGAAATTGTCTTCCGCGTGAAAACTACGGAAACGAAAGTTGGTATATTTTGCCTTTTGCAATGGAAGGTTATAAGTTTGACAAGTAATCAAAAATATCAAATTGAATTTGGACATTGCCTTTTAAGATGGACTTTAGGACGTTGGCCTTGGCTAAATGCATCTTTCATATTTTTTTCAATGGAGTTAATGTCTCCTTATTCAAGTTTTGTCCTTTCACATTTCCATTTATTTTTTTATTGTTATATATGAATACAATAAATATAGTTGTCTAATATCTCAAGAACAAGAAATATGGAAATACAAAAGGGTGGGGGTGAGAGATGAAGAGAGAGGATATAACTTAAATACACATATGAATATATTTAGTTAGTGTTTGATCATAGATTTCCAAATATTATTTGGGTGAAATTTCACCATGTGTTTGACTATAGTATTTGGGAAATATATTTCACTTTTTAGAAAAATATGATTATACCCGTAGGTTTTAAAAACTATCAAAACTAACCATAAGTTTGTATTACAAGTCAATTGGATCTTCGTTGTAACAAATAACAAGTAGTGTCCATGACACTGGAGCAATGTGGTAGTTTGGAGTGAGTGCAACAAACATCATTCTATACATCGTAAAGTAGACAAAGCACATGACTTTGTTATCCTGAGCTGATTGTTCATCATTTTCCTCAACAACCATATCATCACTTTTATATTCACTGAATATTTCATCACTATTTTGATATTCACGTAAAAAATTATGTAATTCAACGCAAACAACAATTATAGAGGATGTTTTTGTAAAAGATAAAAATTTGGTATAAAATTTCAATTTTTAAAAGATCCCAAATAATGAGATTTGGCCCAAATACTAGTAAAAACTAGTATTTGGGAATTTGGGATATTTGCCAAAAATATTTGTCAAATAATAGCAAATTGTATGGACAAACACTATTTGATAAATTCCCCCCCAAATAGAGTCGCCTAATATTTTTAAAAAAGTAGAAATACAAAGAGAGAAAGGAAAATACATAATACAAAGAAGGAAAGAGAGAGAGGGGGGCGACAGAGGAGAAAGGAAGAGAGAGGTGAGTTTTTGTTTAACATGCCAAATAGTAGCTATAAATCGTAAATACTAAAACTATAGTTATAAATCTATAATTATGCTTAATGATAGTCATTTTTGAGATTTTCTCAGTTTTATTTAAATCATATGTAAAATAGTGAAATCAGTTGTTCCCTCAACAGTGTCTTCACTTTTTGAGAAAGTTCTTTTTTTTAAAAAAAGTAAATCATAATGTCATTATCATTCTTTTTAGGAAAAATGCATAAGTACCCCCAACCTATGTCCGAAATCTCAGAGATACACTTGTACTATACTAAGGTCCTATTACCCCTGAACTTATTTTATAAATAATTTTCTACCCCTTTTTTGCTAATCAGATAGCTTGAAAAAATTGTCAACACGCACTGAACCCAAAAGATTGTGCCACGTAGGCCGAAAAAGGGTAGAAAATTATTTATAAAATAAGTCCGGGGAGGTAATAGGACCTTAGTATAGTATAAGTGTGTCTCTGAGATTTCAGGCATAGGTTGGGGATACTTATGCATTTTCCCTTTTTTAATTCTAATTAACTAATCGTACTTTAGTATTCTCTTTTATTGCTATTATTAGTAAATGACAATTGGTGAATACTATTTCTATTTATATAAATGCCATTATCATGCTATTTTACAACATTTTTATCTCCCAAATTGAAAAATGGAAGACGATAATGATAGCACATGATATAAAAACATACTAATTCTTTTGTCTTTATTAATAATAGATGGCAAGAGAATTGTTGGAAATTTTGTTCTTCTTTATAAAGTCGTGAAAAAGCTAAGTACACAAAACGAAAGTTATTCTTCCGTAAACAAACATCTGACTGGAAAAATATGATTGACAAGAATTCATATAGTCAACATTATTTTTTTTATATTTAGAAAAACATAATTATTGTTGTTCTGATGTCTGTTTGGAAGAGGAAAAGTTTTACATCAAATTTATTTCAAAATTTGCAGGACAGACTAAAAAGAAAATGTTGTCATATAAATTGAGGCAAATGGACCACAATACATACCAGTAGTATGTAATACTTAACAAGTAGCAACAGAACCATAATGATAAAACACCTAACCAAATGTTTTACTTGTAAGATGTTCACTATAAAGTAGTTGACAAGGGTATCATATTGAGAGACTAAAATACAACAATGGTGATTATTTTAAAAAACTTAATTGACTCGAGTGTTAAGAGGTTTCTTATAAGACTGCAGCAGCAATGACGAACAGACCACGCTAATGGAAGAAGCAGCCATGCAAGCACCAGCAAGCCATGGGGGTAAACGGATTCCAGTGAAGGGGAACAAGACGCCAGCAGCAACTGGCATGCCAAGTATATTATATCCGAGTGCCCAAACATAATTGAGCCTGATACGTGACATTGTCTTTCTAGAGAGATCTATTGCCGTGACAACATCTTCAAGGTTGCTCTTGATGAGAACAATATCAGCGGCTTCTATAGCTACATCAGTGCCTGCGCCAATTGCCATCCCAACATCAGCTGCAACGAGTGCTGGGGAATCGTTTATCCCGTCTCCTACCATTGCAACAGGAGTGCCTTTCAACTGCATCAAAGTGGTAGAAATTAGAAGCTAAGTTGAGCATAGTTTGCACTACATCAACTGCTAATCATGAATCTTGACAAAAATATGCATATTATTAAGGAAGAGGAGAGAAAAGCTTGCCTGCAATTCTTTAATCTTATCAGCTTTTCCCAGCGGATCTGTTTCAGCAAACACTGTTTGAATTCCCACTTCACTTGCTATTGCTCTTGCTGTCGCCCAGTTATCACCAGTCACCATGACACTTGTGATGTCCATTGAGTGGAGAAAAGAAACAACGCGTGCAGCGTCTGGCTTTACAGGATCAGTCACAGCAAAAGCCCCAGCTATTTTCTCATCCACAGCAACCAAGACACAAGTCCGAGCAAGATGTTCATGCACTGAAATGTAGTTATCAACTTCACTGCTTACTAGGACATTGAAAGCATGCATAAGCCTCCTGTTTCCGACTAGGATTTTCCGTTCTCCAACTTTTCCGCTTACACCAGCTCCAGTGTGCACTTCAAAGTTCTGTATCTCTGGGTGATATTCATTTTCAGCACCGTGCTTCAGGCGTAACTTTTTGGCATGGTCCACAACTGCTTTTGCAATAGGATGCTCACTATTTGCCTGAAAATCAAATTCTGGACAAATGAATCCAACACAGATATGCCCAAATAATTGATATATTTTTTTAAAATAACTTCTCCACTGATGATAACACAATGAAAATACCTCGTTTTATTTGAGTTCATATTTGAATAGCCTAATTTTATAATGGAAAATAAAAAATATATAAAAGGAGTAAAAAACCGTCTTTATTGAAAAATCGAAGAAAAACCCTTTCGTTAGAAGTAAGAAAGAACCTTTCTAGAAAAAAAGAACGAGCACTGGAATCTATACATTGATTCACAATTTTTTTGAACCGTATGCATCAAAAGGCGCATGTATGGACTTAGTGTTACTAACTGAACATGATTGCAGGTAATCCACTTCCATTATTGAGAAGTCCAAAAATTTTCACTTCAATGGAATTGATGTTAGCTGTGGTAACTGATGTAACTATATAGCTGCAATAACTGATGTAACTACATTCACAACAATTAACACTCTCTTGTAGAACAATATAATATGTTCCAAGTCAAATTAGCCTGCAATATCAAGGTTACACTTCATAAAAAAAACCGGAACTAAAAGTGGGAAGCCATGCATTATCATTTTACAAATACAAGTTGAAAAGAATCATGTGTGCCCCAAAGTTATTATCTCATGTGCCCGAGGGCCACAATATTCAGTTCAAATAATTTACTATTACGACAGTACTAAAGCTTCAATTCATGGAGAGGGCTATAGGATAGGAGGTAGAGTAATTCAGAAACTTTATGGTGATAATTGAAGGTCAGTCATGCTGAGATATGAGCTATGAGTCCTTAGCTATGTCACATATGGAGTTTTGAACTTTTGATGATTAACAAACATAACAAACATGATGCAAGAACTGGATGTTAAACATGTCTCAAATAATGACGGATATTGTTTATGGCAAAGAACTACTGAAGAACCAATTCCTTAACATGTCTATTGCAAGATATGACTACAGAAGTACACTGCAAGAAGCAAAGGAACTAGGTCCTTCACAGGATACTACAGAAGACCGTTGATCAGGCACAAAGCAAATTCCAAGTGCATGAAGGATTCCTTGAGGAATTGGGATTACAGCTAATCACATAGATCAAGGAACAAGAAATCAAAATTAGAATATTACAATAATTGCACACATGGAAAGAACTTTGGAAATAGGAGAAACACAAAGGAGGCTGACGCGCAAATGAAAACCAAGTTAAACTTGGATTAGGTTCTTGGATTCTTTCACTTATTGATAGCTTCCACATTGGCATACCTCCATTAACATTGGTGGGCTTCAATGGAAAATCAAGAAAATGTTTAATACGGAAGAAGTGTTCAAATGCAAGCCCAAAGGAAGAAGATTGGGGCCACATGAAGCCCAAGAGTGAGCCAGCCCAAAACGCTGAATGTTCAAAGCCAAAGTTTCCTTATTTTTTCCATAAAAGTAGGATTTGAATCTCATTCTATTTTGGGATAGGTTTTCTCTATATATAGGGGTGGGTTTTGTTGTTTTTTATAAGACATGATTATGATTATTTGAGAGGTTTCTCTTCTTTACACCTTTGTGTGTGGTGACAATGGATTTATCTTACAACCTTATAAGAACAATTCTTTAAGAGGTAAGATTAATATTTAACTTGATATCTTTGATTTCTATTTAAGTAAATTAAAGAAGGTGAATAGTTTTTATTAATTGTTGTCTCTAATTTCTTCAAAATAGGGGTCTAAATCACTTTTGATCTAAGTTCTTGAATTGACTCTATTAGTATTGTTGGCTAATACCGGATTTCCAAGAAGATATTCTCCATATCAAGATTTGATCCTCTAAGATCTTAAGATAATTGTTGTAATCTAGAATATTATATCTATGATCCTTTCTCCTTATGTAAAATATATGATTTTGTATAATCCCAGATTTCATGGGATCTTAGTGCTTCTGTTCCACAATCTCTCATGTATATGACATAGAAAGATATGAATGAAATCATTCAACTATCTTATTCCACATGGTATCAGAGCTTTAGGCTTATTCCTGACTAGTTTTATTCATCCTGTCTTGATTTTTATTTTTTTTGCTATCTTTATCCGCTCAAAGATTGAAACCATTCAAGAACCATGTCAGAAAATGTGACTGCTGCAAATATTCTAGCCTCTGAAAATGTTTCTGCATCCGTAGAGAATAACTCTACAGTTTCAACTGGTGATTTGCAAAACATTCAAGACTTTGATCGGTTGAATGGAAAAAATTACCTAAAATGGGCTCAACTGGTTCGTACATTTTTAAATGGTAAAGAGAAAACACGACACCTTCTCAGTACAAGACCATCTAAATAAGACCCAAGGTTTGATGCATGGGATGAACACGATGCAATGGTGATGTCTTGGTTATGGAACTCTATGCTTCCAAAAACTAGTGATAGCATTATGTTTCTGAGCACCGCTAAGGAAATTGGGATGCAGTAAAGGAGACATACTCTAAAGTACGTGATGCTACCAGGATCTATGAAATAAAAACAAAACTTTCTGCAGCAAACCAGGGAGCTCGACCTGTCAGTGAATATTCTAAATTTTACAGGGGTTATGGCAAGAAATGGATCAATATCAATGCATTCAAATGGATTGTAAAGATGATGCTGTAATTCTGAAAAGATTAATTGAAAAAGAAAGGATTTATGATTTTCTTGCAGGGCTAAATGCAGAATTTGATTCCGTGAGAGTGCAAATCTTAGGAAAAGAAGTGGGTTGTAAAGATGATGCTGTAATTTTGAAAAGATTTATTGAAAAAGAAATGATTTATGATTTTCTTGCAGGCTAAATGCATAATTTGATTCCGTGAGAGTGCAAATCTTAGGAAAGAAGTGGGTTGTAAAGATGATGCTGTAATTTTGAAAAGATTTCCTGAAAAAGAAAGGATTTATGATTTTCTTGTCGGCCAAATGCAGAATTTGATTCCGTGAGAGTGCCAATCTTAGGAAAAGAAGATATGTCATCATTAAAGGAAACAATGATCATTATACGGGCAGAAGGACGGAGGAGTGTTATGCTTGAAACTCAAATTAATGAAGGATTAGCTCTTGTAGCAAAATGGACAAGTTCAAAAGAATCTGGAGTTTCACAATGGAAAAGCACCATCAAGCCCGCAGGTTCATTCAAACCGCCATTTAATAGGGACAATCTTTATTGCACTTATTGCAAAAATATCGGCACACCCGAGAGAGATGCTGGAGACTCAATGCTAGACCTCCAAATGGTAACATTATTTATAGAAAGCAGGCACATATAGCTAGCAACCCTTTGACTGATGAAACAAATCCACACTCAACTTCAACAGGTAGTTGTTCATTGGCCTTCACAGGTATTTCTTGTTCTTTTGTTACTAATGTCTCAAACAAACTTTCTCCAGTATGGGTGGTTGATTCCAAGGCAACTAATCAACTGACCAATTCCTCTCATCTCTTCATATCCTCTTGTCCTAACTATAAAAAATAACTATAGCCGATGGTTCAGTTATTACTGTTGCTTGACAAGGAGACATGCCACTAGGAAATCCTTGATACTTAAAGATGTCCTTCACGTCCCAAAGTTATCTGTAAATCTCATTTCTATCCAAAAACTCACCAAAGATTTCAAATGCCAAGTAACTTTCTTCCCTTCATATTGTTTATTTCAGGATCAGAACGTGAAGGAGATGATTGGGCGTGCTAGTGAGAAAGGTGGTCTTTATTGTCTGGATGTCCACAATGGTGAAGATACAACTAAGAATTCCTTATCTAGTTCATTCTTGTATGAATCTGTTATGACCAATAAAGAGAAAATATGGCTTTATCATCATCGGTTAGGTAATCTTTCATTTTATGTAATCAAAATGATGTTTCCATATTTGTTCAAAGATTTGATTGTTGAGTCTTTTCATTGTGATGATTCCAAAATTGCAAAACACAAATGTGTTTCCTATACAATTAGTCACAAAAGATGTCAAAACTCCATTTTTTCTAATTCATAGTGATATTTGGGGACCCTCTCTCCCATTCCTAATATTTCTGGTGCTAGATGGTTTGTATCACTCATTGATGATTGTACAAGAGTAACATGGATCTATTTGCTAAAGCAAAAATCAGATATTAGTCAAATTCTTCCTACCTTTTTTAATCTGGTCAAAACCCAATATGATGTGCCTATTAAAAGATCCCAATCTGATAACGGCAAGGACTACTTCAATCAAACCCTTTCTATTTTCTTCCAAAAAAGGGGATTATTCATGAATTTGCATCAATACTCCTCAACAAAATGGGATAGCAGATTGAAGAAACAGTTTGTTACTTGACATTACTAGATCACTATTATTTCACGAAAGGGTGCCAAAACAATATTGGGGGAAGCTGTCCTAACTGATGCACATCTTAGTAACAGAATGCCATCAAGAATTCTAAACTTTAAAAGTCCGCTTGATACTCATAGGAATTTCTTTCCAAATTTTGACATTTCCAATAAATTGGTTCCTAGGGCAAGAATCTTCGAGAGTGTTGCGTATGTTCATATTCATTCTCAAAACAAAGGCAAATTAGACCCACGTGCTCTTAAGTGTGTTTTCACAAGATATTCTCCTACTCAAAAAGGTTACAAGTGTTATCAATCATCATCAAAGAAATTCTTTGTTTTATCTGATGTCACATTTGATGAGAGTGAACCTTTTTTTGATCATTCGTACAATCAGGGTGAGTAATTGAAGGGAGAGGGATCTCTAGACTTGTCTCTATTTGATTTGTCTATTTCTAGTCATGCCAAATCCTTGCATGAGTCATCATTTCTTCGTTCATCCAAGTCTCTAAATCCAAATGAACTCACTAAGTCTCCTAATTTGGATATAGATGATGGAATTCTAGAAAATAATCTACCATTGCAGGTTTATTCCAGAAGTAAGAGGCTAATTGATCAAACTACTCAGCTGCAATCATCTCCAAAGGTTATTACTCTTAATACCCATCTTGAACCATCAGAAACACCAAACCAAACTGATCATGAAGAAGAACCTAACAAACCTAATGACCTTGATCTTCCCATTGCACTCAGAAAAGGAACCAAAACTTGCACACAACACCCTTTGAGCCTTTCCGTGACATATCAAAATTTATCTCCAAGTCATAAAGCTTTTCTCTGTAACCTCCACACAATTCCTATCCCTAGAAATTTGTCTGAAGTATTAGGAAACAAAGAATGGGAGAAAGCTATGAAGGTTGAAATGAAAGCGTTGGAGAAAAACAAAACTTGGGAAATTGTGGAATTACCAAAAGGGAAAAAGTTGTCGAGTGCAGATGGGTGTTTACGGTGAAATATAAGTCAGACGGGTCCATAGAAAAATTTAAAGCATGTTTGGTAGCAAAGGGTTACACATAGACCTATGGAATTTGATTATTTGGAGACTTTTGCCCAAGTGGCAAAAATAAATATAGTGAGAATCTTATTATCATTGATTGCGGTTTTTAATTGGAACCTACAACAATTTGATGTAAGAAAATGCATCTTTACATGGACTTAGATGAGGAGATCTATATGGGATGCCACCCGATTTTGAAAGCAAGAAGGGAATGGTGTGTAGACTTAAGAAGACACTCTATGGATTAAAACAATCACCTTGTGCATGGTTTGGAAGAATTACAAAGGTTATGATCAAGCTAGGGTATCAACAAAGTCAAGGAGACCACACCTTTTTCATAGGACACTCAAAAACAGGAAAGATGACAACATTATTGGTTTATGTAGATGACATCATAGTAACAGGTCAGAAGATACAAAATTTGAAGAAGTGTTTACTCATGGAATTTGACATCAAAGAGCTTGGGAAATTAAAGTACTTTATTGGGAATCAAAGTGGCACACTCGAAACAAGGAATCTTTATTTTCCAACAAAATCATGTGTTTGATTTGCTGAAAGAAACAAGAAAATTAGTGAGTAAGTGGCTTAACCAATTGAATATAATCATAGATTGTGCAATACTCATGCTGGTCACTATTGAGGTTAAACCCACATTTAGGGAGGAAATCAAGGCTAAACAGTTTGAGGATGAGCACCAGAGGCCTGCATGATTACTTCAAAGGATAGTCATGAACTTTGTGGGACTTAAGGGAAGTATGATTCAATTTAGGCCATTGGGATCCGTTCTTACCGTTATGTAAGTTTTTCATACCGCTATCTCTCTAGTCCACACCATAGCAGTGGTATACAACTTTGGACCTAACGGCTGGCCTAGTAACCTTTCGGAATGGGGGATCCCCGTTGGCACTGGTACAAAAAAACCTACTATAAGGTTCGAAATGGTGAATTGAGGTAGAGTAGACCGATGATCCTCTGCTTGATTCTGACTCCCTATGAGCCCTTACTCCTTTCTCATTTGCCTTGCTCAATCTTCCTTTTCTGATTGAAAGTAGCAAGCCACTCTACTATTGGTACAGAGGCCAGATAGAAGACTGCACATCCAAGCTATTAGATTGAGTCGAAAGTTTGCCTACGCATAAAAGTTCTGATTCGAGTGAGAGCCCAAACAGGTGAGGCTGCCATTTCCTTTTTAAAGCTGCTCATTCATCAACCCCAAGATGTGATGACCTATTCTATCTTAACTTTAATCTAATCCAATTAGAATGCTTGGTACTTTGTAGTTGTACATAAGCAAAGTGTTGAAAATCGTATATCGTCTTTTCACCGCCGGTAGACTACTTTGGCCCACCAAATGGCACAACCACAGTAGCTGACTTGGTTTACCCGGGTGACTGATCCTGCCATAATGTACTTCTACCAATTATAGCACCGGCAACCGAAGTCGAGCATACATACGACGATCGGTCGCTCAAGAGACTGACATTCGTTCTCTTCCTCTGTGCATCTCTGTGATGGATCATCATAAGATTTTTTTCTCCTCCTCTTGCTACCTATGAAACGAGTCCCTCTTTCATTCACTAAAGAAGACGCAACTGATAGATGGATGAATATACATTTGATGGTTACAATTAGAGTTGCAGAGATAGAGAAGGCTCATTCTCCTTTAATAGCTAAGGCATAACGAGCTAGGCTCAAACCACAGAGGCCAGATAGAAGATTGCTCATCCAGCCCAGTGGATCTATTGTTTATGCGGTAGTGCAATGCAGCTGAAAAAGGGAATCCCCTTTTTATTAGTAAGGTATATGTTGGTTGGGGAAAACTCCAAAACTAGGGTTCCAAAAAGCTTACCTTACTATAGAAAAGTTACGATTCATTCGATTGGCAGGTTCAATAGATTCAACGAGTGAAGGCGATCGCTCAAGAAAGGGGATCCAGCCCCTACAAATACGATGCAGTGAAAGACGATGCGGACTATGTGACCGGTGACGTAAAAGATATGTCGGCAACTAGCCAACTCCGCTTTCTAACAAGGTTAAGGCGTGACCTAGAAAACGGAAACAATGAGACCTAAGGTCTTATCGAACGAGAAGTTCTGATCTGGCACCATTCGAGACACTTTATTGGAGGGAATGTAGATCGCCCATAGGGTGGTTTGAGGCAGGCGATGTAAAGCCTCTAGGCGTCGATTTAGTAGGATGAGGAATATCCCAAACAAAACTGTTGACATCAATGTTTTAAAAGGCAAAGGCGTGAGGCGAGGCGTTTTATACTGTACAGGGCGAGGCGTAAGCCCCGAGACACGGGGCGTAAGTCTCATGGATCTACAGGGCGTAGTCTCATGTATATTCAATTTTATAGTTTTATTACTAATAAGATAAGCAAAAGTAAACCTTTCAATGATTTATGATATTTATTTGAGATAAGTATTAATAATCAATAATGAAGAAAAAAAGTATTATAATTACTATTTGAGAAATATCATTACACCAATAATAAAAATATGATTTAAAGCAAAAAAAGTTCAAAAAAATAAATTAAAAACGCTCGGGCGTACGTTTTTACGCCCAGAACTTACATTTTTATGCTTGGGGCTTACGCCTCAAATTTTAGGACTTACGCCTTATGGATCTACGTTTTTAATTTACTCCCCGGAGCGTTTTTGGTACGCCCTGCCCCGAGACTCGCCCTGAAACTCACCCCAAAAACATTTTTGAAAACACTAGTTGACATCCCATAGCAGACAGAAGGGGGTAATGAGGTTTGACAAGAAGGGTAAGCTTAGTCCTTGCTATATTGGTCCATTTAAGGTTTTTGACAGTGTGGGGCCAGTAGCCTATAGATTAGCATTGCGCCCAGTTTGTCTGGGTCCATCCAGTTTTCAATGTATCCATGTTGAAAAGCTACCCTGGGATGAGGAGTACATCATCAAATGGGATTCTGCCTTGCTAGATAAGGATCTTCAGTACAAAGAGAAGTCAGTTGCGATTCTTGATCAGGATGTCCAAAAGTTGAGGACTAAAGAAATAAGGTCGGTAAAGGTTTAATGAAAGTATCATCCGATTGAAGAAGCCGCTTGAGAAACCGAGAAGGACATGCGGGATGAGTACCCTCACTTGTTTAAGGATTCAGGTACTACCTTCTTCTGGATTTAGCTCGTTTTTTTCTTGTTGGATTGTTCAGGGACAAACGGTGGATAAATTTAGGGGTGGGCAATCGGTTCTTTAGTTTGGTTTTATCAAACTTTGGTTCGGTTCTTCTATTTTCGGTTTTAAAAAAGTGTACACCATATATCAAACCAAACTAATTTGGTTCGGTTTGGTTTTCTCTTCTTTGGTTCAATTTAGTTCGATGTTTTTAAATTGGTTTTTCGGTGTGAAGGAAAAATAAAATGAGGACAAAATCAAAATATAAGATACTTATTAAAAAGGGAAAAGGCATAAATTCCCCCCGAACTTGTCACGAAAAGTCAGTTACACGCTTAAACTATTGTGACGACCTATTACACACCTGAATTACTTAAAAGTGAATTTATTTCAACTCTGACGCACATACAACCAATCACATGATGAGAAAGTGTTTCACACTCGCGCCACGTCATCACCATGTCACTGCCACATCAATAATTACATCAGATTTTTTATAAAAAAATCCATGTCACCCAATTTCTTCTTCTTCCCTATACACCATCAAACTCACCATTAAACCACTACCATTGTTGCTATTATCACCAAATTCACTTCTCCACCACCATAGATTTCACCACCCACAATCAAATTCACCACCGGAATATTCCCACAACCATTGCCATCATAAAAAATCGATAACAACCATCATAAATTTAACTAGTGAACTACCGAAATCACATCACTATCATTGAAATTCATCATAATCATAACCATAAATTCAGCATCCACATCAAAATCACGAATTTCATTGTCATTATCGAAATTAAAAGTCATACCACCACTAATTTTTCACCCATCACCAAACCCACCACAAAAATTATCACAATTACAAATTTCATTCAAGCTCAAAGAGGAGAATGGTGAAAACTTGCAATATTTATTTGCAAAGATTTTAGTCAGACAATTGAAAAACTAGTGCTCAATTTACTATTACTGATTTTGAAGAAAATCTAGAGAGGATTTTTCTGAGAGAGAACAAAGATCTATGAACAGACATTAAAAAAATGAATTTTGTGCAAAAAAACCCAGAAACTTTTTACACAAAAGCAAGATCTGAAAATTTTCTTATTTCAAATGCTCACAATCAACAAAAAAGATAAAAATAAATTGAAAAATCTGTGCTTGACTTGACGAATTTGATGTGGGAATAGTAAGGATTGACCAATTTTAGATGTCTCGCCGGAAAATTTTTTGAACAGTGAACCTAATTAATTGAACAACTTCGCGATCTTTGCCATGGGATTTCTATCCTGCAATGTTCTTTTCTGTTTTTCTCTTGGAAATTTATCTTGAAAAAGATTATTTTTCACATTAGCCATAGCAAAAAGAGTAATTGTGATAAGTAAAAAATGGAGGAAGAAGAAAGGTAGGGTAACGTGAAGGAGAAGGGTGGGGGTGGACAAAATTTGCCTTTTTTTTACTCAAACGCGCCTTATTTATTTTTTATTTTAATGTTATTTCCATGTCAGCTTTGAGGGTGGTATTAAATTTACTTTTGAGTAGTATAAGTGTGTAATAGGTCGCATCAATAATTTAAGAGTGTAAGTGACTTTTCGGTACAACTTCAAGGGTGAATTTATGTCTTTTCCCAATTAAAAACTATGTTAAGGAATGATGTGTCTCGCCGTGGAACACTTATTGTGCTAACTAAAATACTATATTTGTCTTTATCAAGAACACTGTGCCTCCAACTACTTCTCGAGAAAAACAAGTACGAAGACTGGTTCCTTTACATACGTACATTGAGAAAATATGTTTGAGTTCCTCTTGGATATAATATTTGAAGTTAACTATTGAATTGTACATTTGTTGCTACTTTGATTTGTTCATGAATGATTTTTAATTGTTAGTTGATTGTTTTAGTTAAGAGAATGGCCATATACATTTTTTTTATTTTTTATTTTTTAATAGAAGTTTAGTTCTTCGGTGCACCGAAGTTCTGAGACTCTTACACCTAACCAAACTTTTGAAAAATTAACACCAACACTAAACCGAAAAAATGAATTTAGTTCGATATTTTGATATTCATGCCCACTCCTAGGTAAATTGGTATTTATTGTAACAACTTTTTCAGTCGTTAAGGGCAAACTATTTGTAAAAGAAATTGGGCAAGAAAACTTCCGGAATAGTAGTTGAAAATTTCAAGTTAGGCTAGTCTCAAACGAAATCTGAGAAAGGTGAAGTATGAGGCAATCGAGGAAAGGATTGGGTGAAACGTCTATGTTGAGTTTGTTTTACTTGTAGCTAAGATGATAAAGAATCCATAGGACTTTTCGAAAGTGAGTTCAAGTGAATAGAACTCCGGATAACAAACTTGGCATGAAGGGGTTAATTTGGAACGACAAGATTTGAAGGTGGAAATAAGCTAATTTTGGAGAAGTTTCAAGTCTGTCCCGTGCAAGTCGCTATTGCAGGTGACACATCGCTATAGCCGTGGATTTAATTCCTGCTACAGCGCCGCCGCGATAGCGGAATTAGTCGTTGTAAAGGCAAAAAAATTCAAAACTGAACGTTTTGGGGAAGAGCATAGGCGAGTTAGGCTGATTTCAACCATTTCTCATCAGGAACTTTCGTAAAGGTAAGTAATCTGTTTTCGGCGATACTTTGATTTCTAGGCCTTAGAGGCGCTAATTGTAGCCCTAAGGTGGGGAAAATCCTGTTTTATGAGGATTTTGGGGTGTAAAACCTTAGGTTGTTTATAAACACACATGTTCTTGATTTATTTACCGTAATTCACTAATGTAACCATAGAATTGTTAATTTTAGGTGAATTAATGGTGGAAAATCCCTGAATTGGGTGGAAAAATCATAAGGTTGGCCTAAGGTTTGGGATTAAGTTATAATCCGAAATGTTTAGGTCAATGTGATTTATTTTGTACTTGTGTTACTATTTTAGACGAAGAACAAGCTAAAGTTTCACAAACTGAGTCAAAAGTTCGTGATCAGAATTTTTGAGCTAAAGATGGATTTTCAAAAACAAACTTGACTATCAAGGTACCATTACAAGGAATAAAGCAAGGTTAGTAGTACTGGAGTATAATCAAGAAGTTAGATTATGATGAGACATTTGTACTAATAGCAAGGATGCAGGCTAACACCATCCCTTGTACTTCGATTATTACACTATTTTGTTGTAGCTATTTTTTTTCAAAAAGCTTTGTAATATTTTTTTCTAGTATCTGCTTTGATATGTGCTTCTCTAAGCCGTGGGTCTACAAAAAACTTCTTTGCCTCCCAAGGTACAGGTTAAGGTCTTAATACACTATATCCTCCCAGACGCTACTCATGCGATTACACTGGGTATGTTGTTGTATCACCAAAATCCTAACTATCATGATTTTTATACATTTGATTGTGTTTGTTTGGTGAATCTACCTCCTTCTCAATGCAATAAACTTTCTATTCAGTGTACTAAATGCTAAGTTGCGCTGACTCTTCACTTTCGATGCCGCACCAGTGTCGGATTCTCCAAAAATACACTACTTTTGGCGAATCTGACACGCATCCCTTGACATTTTTGAAGAGTCAGATCAATATAGACTAAATGTGCTTTTATGGGTTATAGTACTTCGCAAAAAGGTTTTAATTTCTATAATCCAAGTTATAACAAATTTTGTATTTCTAGAAATATTGTTTTCTTTGAGAATCATTATTTCTTTCCTATTTATGTTTTGTCAGCTTTTGTTTCCCCTCTTCTTCTTACTATTGAGGATTTGTCATCTTCTTCTAAGTGGTTCAAACCTAGATTCTTGTATGAATGATGGTGGCCAACTTTATCTCATCTCGACACAAATCCATCACCGGAGACTGTTCCATAGTGAGAATTTGAGATTTTTTCATGGCCTGGTTCTCTTGAGCCTCCTCAACAATCTACTAGAGTATATTGTACTCCCAACTGGTATGGTTATTCTTCTACTTTATCCAGCATCTCTATTCCAACAGGTTACAAGCCTCCAAGCTTGAATGTTGACAGAAAGCAATGAAGGAAGAACTTTTCCCTCTTAAAGAAAGCACATGGGACATTGTTCCTTGTCTTTCAAATGTCCGTCCAATTGAATGTAAATGGATTTATTCAATTAAACATCATTCTAATTGAACTCTTGATTGGTACAAGCTATATTGATGGTCTGTGGCATCAGACATGAGTATGGTGTGGACTATGAGAAGATGTTGGAACGGTAGCAAAAATTACTACGGTGCGAACTATTATTGTCATTGTTGCGTCACAAAATTGGCTTTTTCATCAAATGGATGTCAAAAATGCTTTTATTCATGAAAATCTCAAAGAAGATATTTGTATGGAACCCCCTCTTGGTTTGTTCTCGTCAGTTACATCAAATGTATGCAAGTTGAAGCAGTCTTGGTATAGATTATAACAAGCTCGCCGAGCTTGGTTTGACAAGTTCCAGTCTACTTTGCTTCAATTCTCTTTTGAACCTAGCAAATATGACTCGTATTTGCTTTTTGGAAAAATCTCTACAGGTTGTGTTCTTCTTTTGGTATATATAGATGACATTATTATCACAACAATTGATTGTTCACTAATCACTAGCCTCCAATAGCAATTTAAGGATTCTTTTCAAAAGAACTTGGTAGTCTTACATATTTTTTGGGGGTTGGTTCATTATGATTCTTTAGGTGTATTTACCAACACAAATATACTCTAGATTTGATTGTTTTGGCTGGTCTTCAAGAATCTTCAATTGGTGAATTGAATGTACAGTATTGTCGAGCAAAAGGAAACCTTTGTCATGATCCAACTTCGTATCAACAATTAGTTGGGAGCTTAAGTTATCTTCCTATTACTGGACCTAAATTATCTTTTGCAGTTCAACAAATGAGTCAATTTATGATGGTTCCTCGCCATCTACATTTGGTGGTTGTCCGTCGCATCATTCGATATCTCTTGGGAACATCTACTCATGGATTATCTTAGTGGTTTTCCTATTCAACTTAATGCATTTAGTGATTTTGATTGCTATGGATGTCCTGATACTTATCGCTCTGCCACAGATTGGTGCATGTTTCTTTGAGATTCTTAGATATCTCGAAAGAGCAAGAAGCAAGATCGTGTTTCAAAATCTTCAACAAAATCTGAATATCGAACAATGTTTACTGCTTGCTCTAAAGATTGTTTGGCTTCGTGGTTTACTTGCAGAAATTGGATTTCCTCAATCTAATCTGACTCCTCTCCATGTTGGCAAAACAAGTGTACTTCAAATTGCTACCAATCTGGTTTATCATGAAAGGACCACATTAAAGTGGACTGTCATTCCACTGTTATCAAAGGAGTGCTTAAGCCATGAAGCAAGGCTCAAAACGTGTTGAGCGCTTCGCCTCGCTTTATGTGCGCTTCAGTGTCGTCATCAAGGTTCTAAGGCAAACGTTTCCTTACCAATGAGCCTCGTATGAAGAAGTGACACTAAATAATTGATATTTCACTTAATCATATATTTTTTTCAATTTCATTGGTCATATATTTGTCATTCATGTTTATAATTATTAGTCTTGGACTAAACATATATATTTGTATTCTTTTCTCCCTTTGCGCCTTTTTTCATTAAAGCCCACGCTTTATTTGCGCTTTGCGCTTAAAGCCCTCACGGACCTTAGAGCTTTTTTGCGCTTTTCGCCTTTGATAACACTGTGTCATTCTATTAGAGAAACTTTGTAAGAGAGTCATTACTCTTCCAGATGTAAACAGTGATCTTCCAATAGCTAATGTGTTTACAAAATCTATGGCACGGAAATGCCATCAGTTTCTGATAGGCAAATTGATGTTTTTTTGATCCACTAGCATCAATTTGAGGGGGGATGTTAGCATGTCGGACAAATTCTATTAGTTGTACATTTCTATGTAATAACTCTAGATATTTGTGTAATTATGATGCCAATTGCTTTCAATATATAGGAGATATTAGGGATAAATGTAGCATAATTTTAGAGATATTACAACTAGGAATGACAGATATTTGGGGATGTAAATCAGAATTCTTTCTACTTGATGGAAGAAATTCTCAATTTGAGAGCATTCATTCAACAAACTTGACACATCTAACCTTCTACACTTAAATACAAGCTTTAGTCATCAGAGGGGTTTGAATTTGTGATGTGCGCCTAACCTACACAATGTGCTGCTCTCTTACCACTAGACCAAAGGTTGGGGACATCTCCACATAGCAAACTTACCGGATAATAGGGTAGGCATCACATCTAAGAATATGTATAAAAGAAAAGAATTATGAAACACAAGGGAAAGAAGCCTACCTCGGCAGAGATAGTTACATCACAGAAGTCCTTCATGGAGATGTTAGAAAATATCACAGCACTGACAACAGTGGGTTTCCCAACTGTCAGTGTTCCTGTCTTATCAAACACAACCAGTTTCACCTGTGCAAGAACAAGATGTATTTACATCAACACCCACATAGGAAAACAGAAAAATGCAATTTCTTTTCTATTCATGAATTAAAATATTTAGTATTAAAATTAGTCTGCAAGCACAATTGACTCCAGTTAACTATCTATTACTATCCATAGTTGTAAACAAGAACTTCTAGAACCAAGGATTGATCTCATTTCTGGCTCTGAGTTTGAATTTTCAAGGCAATGAACTGACAACTCCCACGTCCTTGACCCCTCAATTCCCTCTCAGCTCAAAAGAGAAAAAAAAGATGAGTGGACAACTTTTCTGTGTGAAATTGAAATAATTTCGCCTATATGCTACTTATAAGGCTGGAGAGATTAACAAACCTTATGTGCCTTTTCAAGAGCATTTCCACCTTTAATAAGCACACCTTGAGAAGCGCCCTTTCCGGTGGCAACCATAATTGCTGTAGGAGTAGCTAACCCGAGCGCACAGGGGCAAGCGACCACCAATACCGATATACCAAACTGTAACGCAAGCTCAAACACATTCATTCCTTTTGGTATCCAACTTGAAGGATATACACCTAGTTCTCCAGGGATAAACCATCCCAGCCATGTCACAATTGCAGTTAAAACAACCTGAAATATAATAAAATTGGGTTGTTTTAGCTCTCCAGCAGATAACTGGCAACATCTGAGAATAAGATCAATTCAAGCCACTTCAGATATTAAAATCTATATCGTACAAACGGTGCTGTACATACACATGAGAAACTATGACAGACTCCAAATTATTCTTTATCCTAATCATTCAGATTAAGGTCTTAGAATAAACCAGAGTATATTTGGCCATGGTCTTTGCTATAGATTTCAGTGTTTGCATCCACCAGTATTTAAATAATGGTCCATTGTCACTAAAGACTTCTAAAATGAATATACTGAAGATATAAGTTGCAATATATATCTTGATCACACATCGAGGGAGTACCTCTTTTGCTTAAACAAGTATACGCCAATTAAGATTCTGTCTGGAAAAAAAATTAGCCATCATGCAGATCTGAATAGTTTTGTATGAACTGCTTGGATTTCATTTCATTCATAAAAACAAAATAAGCTTACAGGATTTGTACTGGTTTCTACTAACATTGATAATACTCACCGTGGGTACAAAAAATCTTGATATCTGATCAGCAAGTTTCTGAACAGGTGCTCTGGCAAGCTGAGCAGCTTCAACTAACTGAACAATTTGTGAGAGGGCAGTCTCTGAACCAATATGAGTGGCCTTGATGAGTACACATCCATTCTCATTTACAGTTCCACCAATAACCTAATAGTTACATGTTTAGTATTAAAAAGCATGTTAAAAGATATACAATCTGTTGATTATAGCCTGCATTTGAAAACAAAAAGTGTGAAACGAATGACCAACAAACAAATCTTGAGTACCTTATCACCTGGCATCTTAGAAACAGGCCTAGCTTCTCCTGTGATCATACTCTCATTCACATAACTGTGACCATTAATAACGACGCCATCTACAGGAACCTTTGCCCCTGGAACAATCTTAAGTACATCATTCTTTTGTATTAATTGAGAGCTAATTTCTGTCTCAGAAATAATATTCCCAGCACCGTCCAGTGTCAATAGGTATGCAGTCTCAGGAGCCAGCTCTGTCAACTTTACCAAAGCATCTGATGTCTTTCCTTTTGCAAGAACCTCTAGGTATTTCCCCAATAATATAAATGATATCAACATGGGACTAGTCTCAAAGAAATCTTGCCCCTCAAAGGAGTTTGAGGTCAATGCTTTTAGCATTATATAAACTGAATAGAAATAGGCAGCATTAGTTCCCAATGCAATCAGAACATCCATGTTTGCAGATACCCGTCTCAGTGCATGATATGATCCTGCATAGAACCTAAAGTAGAAGTTTAGAATTAGAAATTATTAGCTTTTACTCATATCTCTACGAAAGACAGTTCGGAATAAAAAAGAAAATCACATTGCACTTAAAATTCCATGAAGGAAAGAGTACCTTCGACCAATAACAAACTGCACAGGTGTACAAAGGATCCATTTTAACAATATTCCAACAGTTAGCATGTTGAAAACCTTATACTCTAACCAATTTCCATAAGGGGGAAGCATTGGAAGTACCATTGAGAAAACAAATATTGGCACGGAAAATAAGCAGCTCCACAAAAACAGGTTCCTGTAAGTGTGGATTTCCTGCTCTTTTTCTATATCTCTCTGTCTTGGTGGGATAAATAAACTCGCACGATAAGTACTTGACTCATGCCCAGATTCTTGGATGCACTGCATTAGGGTTCTTGGACCAATTATATCTGGTTCATAACTTATGGTCACTCTATGCTCTTGCTGGTTAATTTCAACAGTGTTTACACCTTCCAAAGCATCGAGACAGCATTGAATAGCAGTAAAATCATCTAGAGAATTGATGCCTTCTAGCTTGAAGTGTACTTTATTTAAATCGCTGCCTGAACTAATTATATCAGCTCCAAATCCAGCATCTTCAACTGCTTCAATAATCCGGCTGGTACTTGTAACATTTGGATCAAAATGAACTTTTGCTTCTTCAAGAGATAAACCAACCACAGCTTTCTTTACTCCGTCAATCATCGAAAGGGCACGTTCAACAGACTCAGAACAGCTTGTGCATGCCATCCCTTTGATTCTGATCCGGCAGATAGCAATGTCTTGCTCTGGGAATTCATCAACTAGAAAACCAGTGTCTTCGACAGCCTCTTTTATCTTTTTTGCCTGGTATAGTCATATATTTAGTTAGCAATACAGAAACATAAATAAAGAAGAAAAACAAAGAGCAATCAACCACCATTAAATCAATCTCTGAAGTCATAAACATCAGAATTGATGCAACTTTTCTCAGTTGAGCTCAGGCAGCACTCAGCATACGAAAAGATGATAAGAGATCAGGGATAACTTTTTTAAAATGTACTTCATACTAAAATATTTGCCTTTATTTGTTTCACCTTTAAACCTATTCTGCTCTTTAATGAAATTTGTAAAATTCCTCTTTACAGTGAGACATGCATAAATATGTATTTGTATGCTATAGCTATGTTGCTCACTCTCCAAAAATGTTGTCGCACCTGTATTGGATCCTCCAAAAAAGCACTACTTTTGGAAGCAGTCATAATATTGGAAGTGGAAAAAGAAAAGCACAAAGAAAAGAATCAATCTATCAGTTAACAATAATAGATTTTGTGAATTGTATAATCAATGGACTGTTGACAACATGAGAAGGCAACAAAGCTATTTGGTCGTCTAGGACTCTAAAGTCCTTGAATATTTGATGATTAAATTCTTGGCTTAAAATTAAGAGAGTATCCCATTGTCTTAAATTGGACATACACTGATAAGTTCTGGTACATATTTAACAACGGCCTGGCCTTGAAGTGGAGTCACTGTAGCACTCTCAATCCCCTTCAGCTTTCCCAACGCAGATTCTATGGAATTGGAACAAGATGCACAAGTGATGCCATTAACTTTGAAGAGAAGAGTTCTAATCTTTTTATTCCTACTGTCACTTAGTTGAACCACAGTGACAGCTACAGCATCATCATCTTGCAAAAGCGGTTTCTTCAATTCGTCCTTCCTGTTAGCTTCCATTTCTTTGTTGTGGGAATCAAAATCTTCAACACTGAAAATTGATGATAACAATAGTCAGACCACAGATATTATTTAGTCAAAATTGAGCAATCCCGCAATTTCTCACAGTTAGTTCAACAGATTAACTATTTATGGAAATGAAACCATTGAAGGAAGCCCTCAAAACACACCATTATGTAGATAATCTATCCAATATAACCAGTTCAAACATCTACATACTATCAGACACTTCCATAAGACAGATTAATGGAAGAGAATGTCCACGAAACTCACTCACTCTCTCTCACACACACACAAGTGGGTAATACACCAATGGATAAATTGGATTTCAAGCACCACACTATAGCTGAAAACTGATCACTTGCAGGGGTGGAGCCAGGTGGGAGTAAGGGGGTTCATCTTCAATGAAAAATTACATTGTATATTCAAGGTTAGAACTATTGTGTACGTGTATATACGGTAGATGTTTAATCCCCTTGACTTCTTTTCATATTTTGAATCCCTTAGTGAAAATCATGGTTCCGCCACTAATCACTTGGGATTACTTTATCAGTTCTTATGAATCAAAGAAGAGAAGAAACAGGAAGAAAAAAAACATGGCAATACATAGTAGACAAACGAAATGTCTTGGAAACACCACAATTCACACACATAAATCCAATACCTTCGTAACCTCATAAGAAATTACCTTATCAAGAAAAAGAAAAAAGAAGTAGCCAATGACATGATAAATCTTGGAATAAGAAAGTCAATATAATCAAGAATTTAAGAAAAAACCCATTGACCTATTAACAATTTGGCCAAAATTCTATCATCACAAAGCTCCAAAATCCAAAAACAGAGCGACCCATAAGAAACAACGTACAGAAAGTGAAAGACCTTTAACTATTTTCTGGCATAACTTTCAGTATAACATAAGATTGATCAGTTGGGTTTTCCTCTCTTCACTTAAAAAGTAAAAAACGTGCAAAATCTTGGAATAAGAAAGTCAACATAATCAAAAAAAAATTAAGAGACACCCATTAACCTATTAACAATTTAGCCAAAATTTTACTATCACAAAGCTCCAAATCCACAAAACAGAGCGACCCATAAGAAAACAACGTACAGAAAGGCAATACCTGCAAAACTTTCAATATAACAAAAGATTGATCAGTTGGGTTTTCTTTACTTCACTTAAAAGGTCAAAAACATGAAAAATCTTGAAAAAAAAAGGAAAAAAATAGAACTTTTTGACGGGGTTTCACTGGCTCAACAGTGAAGAAAATATAGGGTTTTGAGACGGAGTAAAAATGAGGAAGTTGTATACACGGTTGCCGGGAAAAGGCGAAGGTGACGGTATGGTTTTATTAGGGAAAGTTGAATTTGAAGTGTGCGTCTCTTTATATAATGGGCTGGAAAAGATGCTTTCCATTTTGGTCCTATCTTTTAAATTTTCGAATATAACGAACTGGTCCTCTACTTTCCCACCAAGAAAAAAACTCTCTACTCCTTATTTCACCCCCTCCACAAGTGGTTAATTGCATACATACCCTTCATTTTAAGGTAAAAATTTACTTGCACCCCATATCTACATTCAACTAATGAATGAAAGGTATAGTTAAAAGGGTCAAAGACACACTTAGAGGTCGTTTGGTAAAAGTGTATTAGCAAAAATAATGTATGCATTAACTTTGTGTATTTCATATATATTCTATTGTGTATTGAAGAGTATATTACTAATACTATGAATTTCTGGGTACTAGTAATGCAAATGTATTTAATGCATGCATTAGCATGGTTAGGGGTGTTCATGGTTTGGATAAAAACCGATCCAAACCGAAAAACCAAACCAAATCGATTAAATGAACCGATTTACTTTGGGTTTTGGTTTGGTTTGGTTTTAGATTGTTAAGAACCGATAGTATTTGGTTTGATTATGGTTTTGTTCGAAAAAAATCAAAGAAATAACCGAACCGAACCAAGTTATATACATAAATTTTATTATTATACATACATAATATATTATATTCATAAACAATTTTAAAGATTTTATATATATTTCATCAAAAATTATTTATAATTTACTTATGAAAGAAAAAATGTCCAAGGTGAGAACATTTTTCTTATTGGTTTCATGTATATGAGCATCTATGTAAATTCTTTGTGGGTCTGAAAATGTCATTGTCTCTTTCTTCTATGCCAAAATAGTGAATTTTGAAGTTTTATCCAGTAAATTCAATGATCGAAAGTTCTGTAATGCCAGTCATTCTAACTATTTTTTTGTTTGAATGGATTGTTGTCACTTTTTTCACGTTTTGAATGAATTGTTTCTTTTATTTTTATGTATGGTTAATAACCGAATAACCGAATCAAACCAAAC
>JAJOOI010016577.1:0-50419 GCA_029582585.1 Solanum bukasovii
AGATCAAAAAATCTTTAAAAATGAGTTCCTAAATTTTAGCCTAAATATGATTAAAAAATTCACACTTAAATACGGAATATAAATTAAAGAGAGAGGAAAATACAGTACTTGTATTAATTATTACAGTTTAGACTATTAATTATTACATGTTTTGATTTTTGAATGATGTATATTTCTTTTGCTACAGTTTTTGACAATAGTATATTCTATGCATTGTTTTACATTGTAAGATTTATTCTTCCCAAATTTATACCAGTTGGATACCAATTTCATACATTTTATTTTTAGTCTTTATTCTAAAATTTTAAGTTGGATACCAAGTGTATACAAATTGGATATCAATTGGATACAACATTAACTTGTTTTAGGTTGTCTAATTTGGTTGAAATATCAATTACATTTTGCTTTTTTTTCATTTTCCAGTGGAATATCTGTTGGATACCAATTGGATACAACATTAACTTGTTTTAGGTTGTCTAATTTGGTTGAAATCTCAACTACATGTTGATTTTTCAATTTTTTCCAATGGGATATCAGTTGGATACCAAATGTATACAAATTGAGTACAACTTCAACTTGTTTTAGGCTCAGTTGAAATCTCAATTACATGTTGGTTTTTCAATTTTTACAATGGGAAATCAAATTCCTAAGGCTATTACCCACGCTTTGTCTTATTCTTATTCCTAAAGTTGACTGCCCTCAAACTTTTAATGATCTCAGACCTATTAGTCTTAGTAATTTTTCTTGCAAAATAATCTCTAGTCTATTGAATCAGAGACTCAACCCTCTTATGCATAAGTTGATTTCCCCTAATCAAACTGGTTTTATCAAAGGAAGATCTATTAGTGATAACATTACGATGACTCAAGAAATGGTCCACAATATTTCTAAGCCTTCTACTTATGGAAATATAATGTGGTTTTAAAACTTGACATGTCTAATTAAGGCTTATGACAGAGTTTCTTGGGAATACTTATGCATGGTCCTTAGACATTTTGGATTTAAGGAGCAATGGATTGACCTTATCTGGAGATGGTATTCTGTTAATATTAATGGGTGTAGGCATGGTTTTTCAATTCTACCAGAGGATTAAAGACAGGGTGATCCCATATCCCCTTCCTTATTTCTTATTGGGGCTTAAATTACTCTCTAGAATGGTGGATTCTCTAATTCATTCTTACTTCGTTGATCGAAATGGTCCAACAATCTCTCATTTATGCTATGCTGATGATACGATTTTGTTTTCTTCGGGTGACCCAAATTCCTTGATGTCTAATCTGTAAAGTTATGAGAGAATTTCTGGGCAACTAGTAAACAAAAACAAATCTGGATTTTATGTTACTCTTGATCCTAGAATCAACACCATCAAACATCTTACTGGATTTACTCAGTGTCAATTTCCTATGCAATATCTTGGATGACCTATTAAGAAAGTGGTGTATTGGTGGCTAAGATTGCTAAAAGATTACAAGGTTGGCATTCTTTCCTATGGAGGCAAGGTTGTATTGATTACATGCTCTCCCTATTCATCTTTTAGTTGCGGTGCAACCTCCCAAAACAGTTCTATATCAAATTGAGAAAATTATTGCAGACTTCTTTTGGGGTATCTTGGAATGACATGTGTTTTCCAGAAGATTTAGAGCCTTTAATGATATTTGCAATGCACGGAAATTTAGAACTAAAAAATTCCTTCTTAAGGATCTCCTTGAAGTTAATTAAGTATTGTAGAAAATTTCATCCAGTTGCAAAAAAAAGGTCTCGTGGACAATCTCACAATTGGAGGAGAATGATGGATATCAAAGATACGGTGGAAAAATCTATTTTATATATGGAAATTAGGCACTGGAAATATCTCGTTTTGGTGTGACTCCTAGACAAACGTTGGTCCTTTGGCTCTAACAGGAGAACTCACTCCCAAAAGAAAGATTTTATTGTGAATGGTAGTTGGAACCAGACCAAATTGATGAGATATCTCCCATAAAATTTGATCAATGTTATTATGAATATTCAATTCAATAACAACATGAAGGATATTTGGATACCTGATCATCTAGGCATCTTTACTTGCAAATCAGCTTGGCAGTGGTTGAGACAAAAAAAAAGGAACTACTGTTTCTAGCATGAATATCTGGCATAGCAAAGTCCCTTTTAGGATTTCGTTTTTCATGATAAGAGTGCTTATTGATAGAATTGCTACTGACATAGCAGTTAAGAATCTATCCTCTATATGCAATTGTTGTGAGGAGACTACTACTCATTTACTCAGTAAAGGGTATATAAAATTGCGTATGTTAAATTCTACATTTAAAGAATATATATTTAAAGTTGCGACAAAAGTTATGTCTTTGGCGCAGTGGTAATGGGTGTCCATTTGAATAAAGGAGTTTTGGGTTCGAACCCCAAAATATCACAACATTTTATTTATTTTATTTTGACAGCCACACACCATTATTCTTGGAATAAAATTTCTGACTCCGCCACTGATTGCCAACCAAGTTTGGCAGTATTTTTACAATGCCTGTGGAAACAGAGGTAAACAATGGCATATTAGACAAAGAGCTATGGGCATTCTGGTTGACTATAGGAAGAAATGAAGTCCATAAGACTATTATGCAATGTTTACCTGCTGCCATTTGTTGTTGGCATATTCGGAAAAGTAGATGCACAACATAAATATGTCTTCTTGGTGAAACTTAATATGGATGGTTGTAGACTTGTAGCAAGGGTTATTCGGCTTCTGGAGGAGGTGGGGGCATTGTAAATATTGATCTTATATCACAAAAATTTTAAAATAAAAATTTAAAATATTAAGATTATTTTGTAAAGGTTTTAAACCGTCACAAATTGATACTAGAAAACCTCCACAAATTTATCAGTCATTTTGTGGGGGGCGTCGTGGAGGTTTACTAAAATCACTATAAATATGCTCGTGGCAAGAATAATTGTAGCGTTTGTAAAAACCATCGTAGAAAATTATTGGTGTTGTTTGTCTCTCACCAAGAGAAGAAATTAGCTATTCTGCTGAAGTTTAAACTTAAGATCACATAATTTTTAATTTTCTTTATTGATTATTGGGCGATGTTAAATTTATGATTTCAATTATAAATTCACCTAAAATAAATAACTTATGTTTTTTTCTAGTCTGCATTTGACACGTATAGTAATGCATGAGCATATTGCTCAACGTAGAAAGGAATATGCTAAATTTAGCATCGTCACACTCACTAATACTTTGATTAGTAAAATTTTAGATGTAATATGTATTTAAATTGTCATAATACTACATAAACATGTCATTTAGTTTGGTCTCAACTGACATTTATGTGTTTTAACTTTGGATGTGCACAAGTAGACATTTAAATTTGTACTATAAAATTAAATAAATAGACACATTTGTCTTACATGACAATTTTGTATCTTATGTGGCGTCATACGTGTATTATGCCACGTAAGACACGTATGTCCACTTCTTTAATTTTATACAAGTTTAAAATAGAAACAACTTAAACCGTGAAAAACTCATTTCACTTCGTTCAAAGGTACTTGAGTCAATCGTGTAATTTATCGTATTTTTAATATTACTCATTATAAATGTTTCTAAACCAAAAACAAATTCATATATTTTTTTTAAATATTTCTTTAATTTAATTATAATATTCTCCTTATATTTATTTCATTTGTTTTTTTCCTTCCTTTTCTCCCATTAACCCCTCTTCTCTCTCCCCATTGATAAACCCTCCCTGCTGCTGCTCCTCCGCCGGAGCGCAACCGCCGTCACCGCAAACTCTACATCTTCTTGTCAACACCGACTAGCATATTCCGGCGACGTTTGTAAGCCTCTCTCTCTCTCTTTGACTCTATTTAGCAGCTTCTATTGTAAGAATTAATTGGTCCGCCTCTGATTCAAAGCCCTATCGCAATTTTTGATGTCTATCTTGACTCTTGAGCTAATGCGAGTTTCAAAGCTAGTTATTTGAGAAATTAGTCCAAGTAAGAATAGTTCGATTTCTCAACTAATCAGTGTCATGTTAAAGAGAAGAAATGCTATGTCAAGGAGCATTGTTGTGTACCTGCACTGGATGTGAACCTATTATAAAAAGAAGTTACAGTTATTGAACCCGTGAACTGTTCTGATTCAATTTTGTAAATGTTTTTTAGATTAATTGCGTTTGGTGCAATTTTGTTTCATCTACTTGCTATAGTTGATTTCAACATTGAGCATCACTTTTCCTTTTAGTATGTATGCACAAGTGTTCATTTAGCTGATTGGTTTAATCAAAATCTGGTAAAATTAACAAAACAAGGCTGAAACTTGAGGGAAATGAGTTGGGAATTCGTTGTTTGGCCTGTGGGATGGATTGCATAATTCAAAGACAAATGGCATAACTTGATATCCTGGAAAATTAGCTGTATAAATAGGGCATAATATGAGCAAAGTAAATTCACTGCTCAGTTAGAAAGTAGGTTTATAGTTATTGCTGACTGATGTCTGAAGTGAATGGTTCTGTTTGCTTTTATTTGTATTCACTGTTTGGACATCTCTTTGATCAGGGTATGGATGCTATGGATGCTGAGGATGAAGTTCCTATTTCAACTACAGAACCTTCGACTCTAGTTGATGATAATTCAACTGTGGTTAATGCTATAGGTGCAGTTAATCTTCAACCAGTTCCAGCTGTCATTCCACCAGTTGTTCCAACAGTTATCCTTCCTCCTGTTTTGCCTGCAATTGCTCCAAGGCCTGCAGTTCCTACCCCTATTCCTCCCCCATTAGCTCCGTTGCCTGTTCGTCCACCTGTCCTTAGGCCTCCGGTAGCACAGAATGGAGAAATGCAAGAGAGTGATTCAGATTCAGACATTGAAGAAATGGGATCCGTTCGTGGTGCTGCAGGATCCACGCAAGAATATGAGATCTCTGAGGAGAGTAGAATTGTCCGAGAGAGGCAGGAAAAGGCCCTGCAGGAGCTTCTCATGAAGAGACGTGCTGCTGCGCTAGCAGTTCCTACAAATGATATGGCCGTTCGAGCTCGACTTCGAAGGCTTGGCGAACCCATAACTCTCTTTGGAGAAAGGGAGATGGAAAGAAGGGATCGACTGCGGATGCTTATGGCAAGGCTTGATGCAGAAGGGCAGCTGGAAAAGCTGATGAAAGCTCATGAGGATGAAGAAGCTGCAGCTTCTGCTGCACCAGCAGAGGAGGAGGATATTCAATACCCTTTTTACACAGAAGGATCAAAAGCACTTTTAGATGCTAGGGTAGAAATCGCAAAGTATTCTTTAGTTAAGTCAGCTTTACGTCTCCATCGAGCAAGGAGGAAAAGGGATGATCCAGATGAAGATGTGGATGCAGAGGTTGATTGGGCTTTAAAGCAAGCAGGGAGCCTGGCCCTTGATTGCAGTGAAATTGGAGACGATCGACCCCTTTTTGGATGCTCGCTTTCACATGATGGAAAGATGCTTGCGACCTGGTATTCTTCTGTGCCTGTCTGTCTTGCTTTATATGACCCTTTCCCCACTCCCAATTTTTTTATTTTATTTCGAGGGTGCTCTTCTCCCTGTTCTTTCCTTTTCTTTTGGGGGGTGGGGGCTTCGCAGGTGGGTGGGATAGAATCCATGGATTGTTATTAGTTGGATAACTGCAGGTTTCAGTATGGATTCATATACTTTAAAATATGTTAGTGTTCCCCACTTCTGGTTTTCACCTCTACTGACTCAAATGAGTGGAATATACTGCGTTAATTTTGTTTGCCAGTGATTCCCTATTAAATCTTGTGAAAAAACAACGGTTAGTGGGGATTCATATAGTTGACCGCAGCTTGCGTGGGACTGGGATGTAGTTGTTGATTCCCATATTAAATCTAACAGTTAGATGTTCAATTCTTTCAAGATCCTACCAAATGAACTGGAAGTAGTAGTTTTTATTCCCGTCAGCAAAAAATTGTCATGCTTTTATTAGAGTGTCTTTTAACTGTTGTGACTTACGAGTATGGATTCAAGCAACACATGAAACTTTTTCCCCCTTTTCTCCTGTATTCAGTTCTCTGAGTGGAATAGCAAAGATATGGAGTATGCCTCAAGTGCAAAAGGTTTCCACTCTAAAAGGTCACACTGAACGAGCTACTGATGTTGTGTTCTCTCCGACAAGCAATTATTTAGCTACTGCATCTGCTGACAAGACCGCAAGGTTATGGAACTCAGAAGGTTCTCTCCTCAGAACTTTTGAGGGACATTTGGACCGGCTAGCTCGGATTGCTTTTCATCCTTCCGGAAAATACTTGGGCACAGCTAGCTTCGACAAAACTTGGAGATTATGGAATGTGGAGAGTGGTGAAGAGCTGCTTTTGCAAGAAGGTCACAGTAGGAGTGTTTATGGATTGTCTTTTCACCATGACGGTTCATTAGTGGCATCATGCGGGTTGGATGCACTTGTTCGAGTGTGGGATTTAAGGACTGGGCGAAGTATTCTTGCTCTAGAAGGCCATGTTAAACCGGTTAGTCTTTCTTTGATGTGTGATGTCCTTTTCCTTCATATGCTTTAGGAATATGAGAAGACATAAGAGATGAATTCTGCTTCTTATTTTATTTATTGGTTCCAGGTTCTTGGTGTCAGTTTTTCACCGAATGGTTATCATTTGGCTAGTGGTGGTGAAGATAATACCTGTCGTATTTGGGACTTAAGGCAGAGAAGATCTTCTTACATCATACCAGCTCACTCCAATCTTATCTCTCAAGTTAAGTTTGAGCCTCAGGAGGGATATTTTTTGGCTACAGCTTCCTATGATATGACTGCTAAGGTATAACTTCAATTCTTTCATGATTGTGCTGCTTCTTAGATCTTTTTTTGTTGCTTGTATTATATTTTAAATCTTAAACTTATATTTCAGGTATGGTCATCAAGGGATTTCAAACCTGTAAAGACACTGTCTGGTCATGAAGCAAAAATCATGTCTTTGGATGTTGCATCAGGTAAGTTCCATTTGATTTCTAGCTATTGTTACCTTTTCGTGAAGTGGAACAGTATCTTGAAGGAATTTAAGAAGTATATAGCTTGTGCTTATTATATGTTTTGCCTCTTTGGTAGTAAGCCAACCATTACTCTCAACACAATAATTGTGCGTCTCCTATGCTTTCTTAAGCTATATTGAGATAATAATGTATTAACCTGGGAATGACTGTGTACCTATTGGTGTTAGTTCTTTTTTCAGTCTGAGATGTCTTGCCTTGTGATTCCATTTATGGTAGGGTAGAAGCTAACCCCACTTTCAGAACCAAAGAGCATTGGTAACAAATGAACGATCAGATTTTTGATTATCTGTCACTTCCTATCAGAGAGATGTGAAATAAGTGGAGATATAAATGATGTGGCATATGTCATAGCACACTTTTGGTAATTGCACTAAGCCGAGCTTTAATTATTGGACCAAATCTTGTCCATCATCGTCTGCTATCATTATACTAATGTTTAATGATAAGCATACCTTATAATTAGGAACATAGTCACTTGCTCTAGATCTACATTCATGAAAGTCAATTTGAATGAATGTGAAGTACTTGCTGTTTACTTTTCTCTGCCGTAAAGCTTATCATTTACTCTGTAGTAATTTTATGCAGGTCCCCTAATTTTGTTTGGAATTATATTTTGCCATGCTTCTCTTAACTTTAATGAAAAAAAGTGTTTTCTATGACGGGCTTATTCCATGCTATCCACCCTCCGCAAAAAGAAGAAGAAGAAACTGAAATTTCTAGAATCTCAAACCTTTGCTTCACATTTCACAAATGCTTATTTGTCTATTTCTCTTTTATTTGTTGCCAGATGGACAATTCATTACAACCGTGTCTTATGATCGAACAATCAAGCTGTGGTCAAGCAAAAACATTGAGAAGGAAGAGAAAATGGATATGGACTAGATTTTCAGGAGTCTTACCATTTTCAGATAACATCAAGAAGAGTTGAGTATGTTGATTTATGTGTTACGAATATCTGTAGAAAATTGAAGCACATAGGCCCTTTGCTCGTTTTGTATTTTGTAAAGCCTTTGTCAACCAATGAAGTAGTGACATTCTCTACTGTTCAAGACGGACCCAAGGGTTTGATTGTTTGCTGATCCGTGAGTTGGGTTTAGAACACCACGAGACAGTTCTTGTACTGCAATTGTTTCACACAATGCCCTTGACAAATTATCTCTAACTCTGATGAAGGTTCATGGATACGCTAATGTAATTGTAAGCAATTGCGGTGTGCAGATTTTCAGTGCATTTCTGAGACAACTCTTGTATTGAGTGATTCAACAAGATGGAGAAATTAAAGAACATTCTGAGAAACTTTTTCTATTTCATTGTCTAACCTGTTTATGAAAATGATTTTCTCAAGGTGAGGATCTATCGAAAACAATTTCAAGGATCCTTCATCAGTGTTTGTAAATAACAAATTAGGCAAAGATCGTTACAGACATAATTATCAAGATAAATGCGTATTGCAACATCAAAATCTTACAAAGAAAGCTAAGTACAACATGTGCCAATGAAGTTTCTAACAAAATTCTCCTAGGGAATCAGTATAGGTTACAAGTTTCAACTATCAGCATGAATGTATATGGCTGTCACTTTCTTCAAAATATGGTGTCGTCATTTCTTCATAAAATAAAGACCTCTTCATGCAGGTTTAAGTTAATCTTCTGATGGAATTTGCCCAATTGAAATAGATGTTCTCATATCACAGCTTCATTTGTACCAACCCGTAAGGAGCCATCTCAGCAGAAAACAGAAGCCACAGCACATGGCCTGTAAGACATACATTTGTTACTCTTGACAATCCTTCCATGTATAAGAACTTATCTGACGAGATCATGTACATAGATATGCACATGAACAATCGAATAAAGGAGGGAAATAGAAGCAATTCACGAGCTCAATGATTGAGAATGCTACAATCAGCATTATTGTTATCATAACTACGTTGACTAACTAGAAATGTATCATTGTTTTTGTGATTTAAGAACAATCGTTGGAGGTAACAGGCAATGACTGCAGACTAGAACAGGAAAGCAGCTGAACTCCCCTGTTGGTTTATAGATGAGAAAAAAATGTAAAGAAGAGAAAGAAAGAACAAGTTATTTACCTGGAAGACTAGTAGCGCGACACAAAGGGACTGTTCTGACATTCTGCCCAATTGCCTTAAGAAAAGGTTCACTAGCGTCCCATCATTTGTTCCGGTCAATAAGCCAGTCTGAGGATCGAACCTGAAAGGGTATAAGATTAGTTAGTCCAGACACAAACATGAATTCCAAAACTTGAGCTGCTTCAATTAGAGAACTTACTTAGGGAGCCGATGCCTTGGACAAGGTACAATACCAGCAAGCTGAAAGGAATTCAAGGGAGTTGAGAGTACTTAGAGATCCAAAATTAGTTTAACATAAATCATTTATTTTGCAAGATGGGTTGCACAGAGAGAGAGAGAACCTGAGGTACTGATAGTAGGAAGTTCAGAACTTGCGGCAAAAAGAATATAAGCAGTGTTTCACTGAAAGGAAATAGACAAAACTAGACGTATTAGCCTTAAGTTTCATATGAAGAAACTTGGAACACATATCTTCATAACAACAGACACTAAAGATCATTTATACAAAATATATACAATGGTGATACTCGATCTGACAGTTTATGTGACACTTTTAACTACGTTTAATATATTTCAACTATGATACCATTCTATGATCTACACAAGTTTGAAGATTTCACTTCAATTAACAATTTAATACATCAATGAGTTCCCCAACTCAGCCAAAACTAGTCTTCACAGTTTCTTTTCACTAATATCAATGAGATCCTCAATGCAGCCAAGTCTACTTTCTTCTTTTTTGGATCTGGAAAGGGATAAATTACAAGCATTTTATAGAAGTAATGTGATTCAACTCTTTGAGAGACTGATTCTTGAGAACTTCATGGATTAATGAGTAAAAAAACCCTTCACGTTTTTTCCTTTTTCAGATATGGGTAGTTTCCCCTGATATAGGCTTGTTTGTTAAGCCCTTTGTGAACAGATTTCGGATAGTGTTGGTGCCACTTTTTTTGAGAATGAACTCTTTCATTTTTAATAAAATAATATTCAAATTGTCTGAGGATGTCATTCCCTTGGTTCTTTTCAAGGACGATAGACTAGTCACTTTTTTCCTGATAAAGACAATACTCTGCTGTTCACACAATACTATCGTCACTTTTCTTTTCCTGATAAATACAAATATCCCAGTCACTTATTGGAAAAACATGGGATTCATAGTCATCAGCCAACGAGGGTGCTCCATTCTCGCTTGGAAATCACTGTCACAAAGTCAAACTGACAAGGGAAAATGGGATGCCCTTCTTTTTTCTAAAAGATCAAAGATGCAATCAAATGGTTCAAGAAAAAGACTAGCAGAAGCACTACTGAACTGAATTGCTAGAAACAAGCAGGAAGATGTACCTAAAGTGACCCAAGATTCCAGCCACTGCCATGGTCATTCCAGCAAAATATGTAAAGGTATCACCAACGAAAACTGAGGAAGGATACCTACAATGACAGTGGTGAGTGTATTAAGTAAAACTAAAACGTATTGCTGAAGGAGAACTTTGAGGTTGTTTCAAGATTAAATTTTACCAGTTGTATGAAAGTAAAGCCAAGGAAGTAGCAAGCATTGGCTGAACAAGGTAAATAGAAAAAGCATGGGCTAGTTTGTATTCAGGATCAGCGGATGCTCCAATTTGCATGATGTTGTGTATCAAAATCTGTAATTACTATAGAGTTAGATGACATTCAATCGTCCAAGTGATAACTAGAGAACAGTTAAAGCTTACAGCAGCTGCAATAACGACTGTCTGCCCAACTTCAAGGCCATTGATACCAGCGTGGATATTGATTGAATTTGTGCAAAATATTGCCAATAGCCACATATATAATTTGTAGATACATCCT
This sequence comes from Solanum bukasovii, assembly GCA_029582585.1. Lineage (NCBI taxonomy): Eukaryota > Viridiplantae > Streptophyta > Magnoliopsida > Solanales > Solanaceae > Solanum > Solanum bukasovii. The sequence goes on from JAJOOI010016577.1 coordinate 10,949, forward strand.
GTAAAACCAGAGAGAATGAAGAACCGAGCTGAAGTCCACATATGGAAAGAATTCATGTATGAAATGGCAAAGAATTATATCCATACAAGAGACGACTTTAAGCATGTTAAATGTGCATTTTAAACTTTGAGTACTTCATCAAATATGAATAACTCCAACTTAAGGACTTTCTATAGAAGCACAAAGAAATCATAGGATGCTTACCTAGATCCAAGATCTCTAATCCAACATATGATACAAGGGGTTTCGGTATAATAATAGTTGTATGCCCAGCATATGCCATCAACAATGGAAGAGCTGCAATGGAGGGTAACAGCAGTTTCCTGTTTCAAAAAATTACATGAACTTCATAAGAATCTAAGCTGAAAAGATTTCAAAAGGTTCCCACCAGTTGCATCAGAGAAAGCCTTTAGATATGAAAGAAATGCTTACACTCTCCAAGGTACATCAAGGACATCATCCACAAACCCAAGTAGCATCATGAAGCAGATTGAAGATAATGCAGCATTGTACTCAACAAGCCACTGCCAAGTTCAAAATCAACAGCTAGAACAACAATTTTTTGACGAGGAAAAAAGAAGGTGCAGCTAAGTACTATTATTTCGAGCAACAATTTTAATGTGACTATTACACAAATCACATATGAACAAGCATATACACAATATTTTGAGGTTATCCACACACCCCTCTTTCTCACTACTTCTCTCCCCATCTAGTCTGCTTAATCTCTACCTATCTGCACTGTTTTATCCCGCCCTGCATTTTTCTATGCCTTTGACATCACTGTTCTGCTTTTTGTTGCAGACTATCTTTTGCTTTATGAAATTAATTTTGACATTTAGAGTTAGTATCAATCCCACTATTTGAGTGATCCTTTAATATATACCAAATTGTTGTGATTGTCTTCTCGTTTTCAGTCACAACCCTGTCCTCCTATTTTGAAAATTCCATGTGTTCGTTACATGTTATGCTTTTTGGGCCTATGCTTTTGACACAACCAGATCATGTTTAGTTCACTTAGAAGGAAGCAGGCATGTGCTTCGTGCACAAGCACATTGGATGCACATCAGAGTTTTTCTTCTCGTTCTGTTAATAATTATATATTTGAAAAGTCAAAAGAGTGTTTTCTTTTCCAGATAAAACTTGCAAAAAGATTTGGTTAGTTACATTCTCTTTGATTATTCAAAATTTTCTATAGAAGTCAATTGTAAGATGTCAATTGACACCATCACAGGCAGCAAAAAAGCCAATGGGAAATAAATGGATTTGGATACATGTGTAAGGATGCATGATAATTAACCCAGCTGCCCAATTTACTGCAATGCACAACCACTTGTGAATTGTTAATTAGTAGTATTTTCCCTCAAAAAGCAATAAACCATCAACTTGGAACACTACAACTAGTGAATACTGAATATGTTTATTCTCTTTAACCTTACAGCTACAATTCTTTTAAATCAATAAAGATAATGGTTAGTGAGGATTCATATAGTCCTTCACAACTTGTTTGAGACTGATGAATCATGGACTGTTTTAATTATAATCCTTTGAAGAAGTTAAAAGAATATAGTCTAACGCGTGCTTATAAGCTCACTGTCAGTAGGGATCAATCTTTGGCACTGTTTTTTCTCACCTTTAAATGGAGAAAAAAAAATTCTCTTATGTTTTATCATACTAATACTAGTTAGAAGTTCTCACGACTGGCAAGCAAGAAAGGAGCACACAAAATAATGCCAGAAAAAGTAAATCAATATAAGCAGTTATCAAGACGTAAAGTAGATCATCAATGAACAAAAAAACTCCAAATTAAACCACAAAGCATGCATCTTTACTTACATTTGAATCAGCTGTGAAGTTGAAATATTGAAACAAGATTGCCACGACCAAGAACACAGCCCCAACAATAATGCCTAGTGACTCAGGTCTGCGAAAAAACAACATGGATCACTCATAAATTGCTTAGTCATACACTGAATAACTTAGTTGAACTTGGTTGTTAACTATTGAATCTCTTAACTGAGTCCATCAAATTACTCACTTTGTCCCAGCAAAGATGTCCTACCGTCATTTTAGGCCGTTCCAGAATGATCTATGCTCATTCTTTTTTATCAGTAAAGAGAATTTTTTTTACGAATTCCCAGCATTAGCTGTAAGCTGGTACTCTCTCCGTTTCAATTTGTTTGTCTTACTTTCCCTTTTAGTCCATTTAAAAAATGTCTCTATCCTTTCCAGATAACTTTTCTATTCCAACTTTCCACGTGACATGTTTAAAACCACAAAATTAAAGAACATTTTGGTACATTAACTTTAAGACCACAAGATTCAAAAGTTCCTTATTTTCTTAAACTCCGTGCCTAGTCCAAACTGGACAACCAAATTGAAACACTGTAGCCACATTACATATTGTGTGATGAGCTCAAGAAATCAACCATGGCTCTTGTGGTAATGATCTAAAAGATTTGCATAAATGAAAAGCTTCTAAAATAGAAATTTCACATTTTTTAACTTTTAAGCAAACCAATTCAAACTAAGACTATCAAAATCAAAAAGTAAGGCATAATAAATTCGAATCAGTACTGAATTCCACTAGCTTCAAGTAAATTAAACTTCAATTTCTTCTTTCTAAGCAAAAACAAAAAAAAAACTTACACTTTGACAGAGCCTTGAGGAGTGCCTTTTTTGTTGATATCATATCCAAATAAATTCCTTCTCAATACGTACTTAGAGGCAACAGGAATCATAGTAACAGTGACGAAGAATCCGATCAAGCTAACAATTGCATTGATGAGAATCGATCGTCGGAGCTCCGATTCGATTTTGTAGTGATAAAATATCAAGTATAAGTACGGGATTAAGAATATCAAAGAGATTTTGAAAATTAAGTAAACTTTCGCCGGCGCTATAGGAGGTTCCGGTGAGGAGTCACCGGATTTAGGCTTTTCCGTGTTTATGGATGATTCCGGTTGATTCACGGTCGCCGGCGCCGCCGTTGACGGTCGTTTTTTAGCTGCCATTGTTTCGATCTCTCTTTCTCACTGTGTGTCACTTGTGGGAGACTCTTGTCATTTTGGGTCTGAATTTTTTATTTTTTATTTTTTATTTTTTATTTATTTATATTTTGTTATTATTCACTTAATTAATTATTTTCTGGTCTATAATACACTTGATATCCAATAGAATTTGGACACGTCAGATGAATTTGTCATATGTGGGGTCCATTGTTGCTTCAAAAAGGGAAATCAAGCTTTATTTTTTTTGTATTTTCTTTTTTCTTTTTTAATGCACGGATGTTCTAGTGACAATGTTAGTGGTGGAGACGAGAGATTTTATCAAGGGTATTTAAGAATAATTTTTTGATTAGCGAGTTAAATGTGTATTTGTTTGACTTAGCGATTGTACCAGGAATTATTCCAATATTTGTTACTATCAAATACAAACAGTTGAGTTTTTTCTCTTCTGTGCATTGATTATAAACATAATAAAAAATAATTATTGTGTATAAAGTGCAATATTGATAAATAAATGCATCTTGCTTTATACGAAACACAAATCACACCATTAAATATTTTTTTCTTTTAAAAAAAAAAAGATAGAATGCATCTATCGATTTTAGCTTTGAATTTAAAGTTGTTACAATATATTTAAAAACAAAAAATGGCTCAACAAGGTTTGAAACCGAGAACTGTTGGGTTGAAAGTTGAAACTAACCATCCCTTAACAATTGCACTAAAGGAAAAACTTGTGTCAAAGGTGTTCAATATTATATATATATTAAACCCACAATTTGACCCATATATATGGTGTAATTTTTCAGCGAAGGCTGTTCGACTGATCACCTTTGGATGGTTGTAGCTTCACCCCTGGACAAGGTGTAAGAATTTGACTACAGTAATAGCATATCGAGAACAAGACCTAGATATGGATATATTAAGGTCAAAGATAAGAGTAAAAGGTTAGTAGATAGTCGAGTATTGTTTAGCTCCTTTAACAATTTTATTTCTAATCCCAAGTTTAATATTAGGATGAGTTTAACCCATATTTAGTTGAGATAAAATCACGAAATAACAATAACTTATCCCAAAATTAGTTATTCCAAAATCGTAGTATTATTTGTTCCCACATTAAAGGTGGAATAACAATCCTAGTATAACTATTTCCCAACCAAACAAACTCTTACTGTTTTTTTCCTTTAATTTCAGTGGTACCTATTTGTGTTATTTGTTGTTGCTACTTGTTCTCGTATGTAATTGTTAAAAACATGATTTTTTCACTAATATATTTGCTTTACACAATTTTTAATATGCTTACTCGAGCTAAAAATCTAAAACAATGTATTTACGTTCACAAGGTTGCTCTAAAGCTGCATGCACATAAAAAATAGGGCCACTAAAATCCGACTTTCTATGAATTCAAATTAATCAAATCATAGATTACAATTACAAGATGGAAACCACAATGTGTATAAACGCTGAGCAAAGTAAGAAGCACTAAAACAATCATACAGTAGGCTTTTCACGACGCAAATTCAAATTAATTGGATCAATAGATTATGAGCACGTGATGAAATTAGAACTAGCCAACCAGTGTGTTCGGGCAAAAATACGGAGAGCACTAACATCACCACAGTAGACTTTCTACGATGTGAATCCAAATTAGTTAGGTTAGTAAGTTCCAAACGCTGGAAGGTTAAACAAAAAACATAAGTTGCAACAGGAGTATTATGATACTCACATTTGATTCCTCTGTGAATCAACAAGGCATCAAAAATAGCTGAACATATGAGAATCCTGTTTGCCACTTCACAAAAATCAGGATTCACCATTTATATGTCAAAAAGCCTTATGAGCCAAATATGTACTCCATGTTAGCTTCTTACATAAAATCTCTGTCGCGTTTTCTTGTTATGGTTCCATCTTCTTCGAGAAGACGATCAAAGATGTTGGAATTAGCAAAAACGATGGCTGGTACTTGGAACCTACTACAGCTTCAGGATAAGGCCAATGGGACTGTGATCACTGCCATCTACATCTGGGAGAATGTACGAGTCGTGCACCTTGTCAGCAATGCATTCCGAGACAAGGAAGTAGTCAAGCCGCCATCCTGCCAATTTATATCCCAGACGGGAAAAAGAATATAGGGTAAGTCCTATCACAAACAATCTGAAAAACTATCCTTAAAATAGCAAATGTAATTGGACAAAGAATGTGAGGTTGGAATTATCTTGTGAAGGAGAAGAAGTAACAAATACGATAGGTGACTAGAGATTAGAAAAATAAGAGGTTGGACGAGTAGTTAAATAGGTTAATATGTGAAAAGAGAAAACATAATTACATGGCGATAGGTAGTCAAGCCTTTATCTAAGTAGCAGATTGACGTAACTGGTGCAAGCATCTAGGTTGCGGAAAGTCTCACGTGAAGCTCTAGGATTCCATCAGCATCAAGAAAGTTAAATTAACAACCTGGTGTAAATGTCTAGGTTGCTAAAGTCTGGCGTAAGGCTCTAGGACCCCGTCAGCTCAAGGTAGTTTACAATCTGGTACAGATTATAAGTTGCTAAATGTTTTGGCGTAAAAGCTTTAGGAGTGCATTCGCCAAGATAGTTAATTCAAGTTAACAACCTGAAGCCTAGGCTGCATAGTCAAATCACTAGTCCATTCCCCAACCAATATGGGACTCTAATCCACAAGCAAGTACCAGAGTTTAAACTCAATAGTTGTACTTCCACAATGACTACTGTCAAATGGGCAATGTTGTCATTTCACTAGACAGTAAAACACACGAAAATATCTACTTGTAGGGCCATGGAGAAGAGTACATGAAGAAGCACAAACTGAGGCATGTTTCTGGTTTTCTTAGTTTGTCATAATAAGAACAGCTCAAGGTAAACAGAGGACAAGTAAATAGCACCATAATAGAATAAATTTTTAAATACCTTTATTAGTTTTACGTCCACCATGGCGGTAACCCCAGTAAGTATAACCAACGACACCGGGATGCTGCTTCCTGAATGTATCTACAAACCCCTTGTTTAGAAAGTTCGTTTCGAAAGACTGTCTTTCTTCTTCAGTAAAGCCTGCACTTCTTTTATTTCCCTAAGCAAATGTAGGGAAAAAAATCAGAAACCATGAATCAGAATGATATCAAAACTAAAATGCAACTTCAGTAAGCTAAGCTAACAACTGAAGACAATTGCTTAAATCCACAAGCAAACAGAAATCCTAGGTTGCAAAGTCAAATCATTGTGTTAGAATGATAATTTCCAATACTCAATTGTACTTTAACCAATGAATAACTATTTCAGTAAATGATGGGAGGACCGAACAAGTTCCCATGGCACTAGGTGCAAACAGTTGCCAAGTTTTGATTTTTTTCTTTTCAGAAAAGCAATGTATCTCTATTTGTGGTGGATGACTTCTATATGCTAGTTAAAGTAAACAATTCTTTTCCCTCCAGATGATATTTGGAGCACTTCCCACACCTATTAGATTTCAAAGTATATCTTGACCTGTATACTGTAATTGGATAGGATTTCGTTTATGTTGATTCCAATGTTATCCTTAAAGATAGATGCTAACATAATCACCTTAAACATGTAGTAATTTAAATTGTACTCCCTCCGTTTCAATTTGTTTGTCTTACTTTCCTTTTTACTCTGTTTTTTTTATTAAAAAAATTGCCCTTTTTCCCCTTTTTAACAACTCTTTAATTCTAACTTCCCTCATAGCATGTTTATGACCACAAGGTTAAAGGACATTTTGATACATTCCACAAATTTTTAGTTTAAGACCGCAAGATTCAAAAGTATTCTTGATTTTCTTGAACTACATGTCAAGTGAAAACCAAACAAACAAATTGAAAGGAGGGAGTAGTATCGTTTCAATCTGCTCTAAATTCTAATGCTTGCTTCGTTGTAGCTTTTATTTTGTCTCTTAGGGGCCATCATTGATGCTGTTTTGTATCTTCTCTTACAACTATATATCAAGAGTCACTTAGCACAATGTATCATTCACATAAGCATACTGGATCATTTACATGATTGGATGTGACAAAAAAAATACTTACAGCAGGATTATAAATATCTATCTCCTCATGGGCACAATTTAGATCACCGGTCAAAACAACAGGTTTCGACTTTTCTAGCTCCTGCAAAGCCACAGAAGAATTATTTTTTTAAGAAAAAATTGAGGTACTTGATGGAGAAATGATACGCGGTGCATAAGATGTCAGTAAAGAAAGCAACACTTACTTTCATGTAACTGCCAAGAGAAGGATCCCACTCTGTAATTCTGTATGTCTGGTAAAGTACATCTTGTTAGTCATGTCCGTAAGAAGAACTGTATAACATAACATAACAAATACAAGAAGACACTGAAAAACGTAGGGAAATACCAATCGGCGTAGTCCATCACCAGAATTTGGAACATATCCACACAGTAAATAGAAGTTATCAAATTCCACCGTGACAAGTCGTCCTTCAGTATCATGATCTGGTATACCAAGACCATATTTGATAGAAACTGGTTTAATCTGTCAAAAAGGAAAGCAACAGGATAATACTGCTTACATACCAAATAAACCAAAAACAATTCAAGGAAGGAAGACATAATTGCTCAATCTTCTTCCTTCTCTACAAGTAAAATAATTCTCAGAGACCAAAGTAAGGCACCCAATGGAAGGCTTGACGTAAAAATAGATATCATAATTCATAAAGGAAAAGCAATCTCAAATTAGGAAGATCAAACAGCAGAGACCTTTTAAAGATCTTCTTGCACAAAGAAATACCCGTGGATCAAGAAAATGTACATATATTATGAGTTAAGGAAGTAGCTAATTTTTGCAGTACTTTCTACTCCTTTTCCCCTCTAACTTCTTCAATTCTGGTTTTGCACTTACGGACAGGTGTATTTGGAGATCTATGTTCAGTGCAAGAATGGCGGAGTTAGATAATTTGACAGGTCTAATGAAGAAGAAAATCAGAAAAATAAAAGGAAAAAAAGAGAACGGGAAGGACAAAGGATCGTACCCGTGAGATGATTGCGGTACCAGAATATCCAAGCTTAGAGACACTGCACGTCCAAAAGCTATTCTTATAGTCATGGAGACTTTCCTTGATCGCTTCAACGTCTTTCTCCTGCTTTCAAGAATCAGACGTGAAATTAGCCAAGACAGCACAAATATTTGTTGTAGGAGAGGGAAAAAATCTTTATCGGTCACATCTGTAAGCAGCTTAGATCTTAACTATTGCACTAGAAGGTAATTTTCCATCTCTTCTATAATATACCGATAACTATAGTTTGTCGAACTTGTTTAAACACAAAAAAGAAAACCTCCAGTTTCTGTTGCAGTCTCCACAATCTAGATCTGAGAACTCAGCCCACCTGAATTTGATGAATTGTGTTAACTAGGAAGCAAGTAACCTTAAGGAACCTGAATGGTTACACACACACATAAATGAATATGAGTGTGTGTATGGATATACATGAACATGTGTATGTGTGTATGTGGTGGTAAACACCATTTCTTTCATCGAGTTGAAATTTAGGAGGATTATGTAATGAGATGACACATAACTGTCTTGCGGTTATTGGCCATGCTGCTGTTACACACAATTTTTATCTTTGTTTGAAAGAAGAAGACCATAATTGTATTAAGTGAAGTCATTTGCATCCTAAGTTTGTTTACATTATCTCAATATGTATGAGTAAGATAAACAGCTGTTATATTATATCACATTGCAGAAATTTGAAGGACACACTCCAGAATGTCCAAACAGCATAAGAAATTATGTCTCTACCATTTCCCTTATTTTCATCCGCTCCAATAATCTAAGAACCGAGAAAGATAGGGTACAAATTACATGCATAACATTTTGCATTGTGTGTAAACAGCGGTGGAGACATGATTTTTTAAAAGGGTATTCAAAATATAAAGTAAACACACGAAGAAGCAAGGGGGATTCAACATCTACTATATATACATAATTGATAATGTTAGTCTTATCTATACAATACCCTGCTGCGCTACTATGTGTAAGTTATGTATAAAATATCTATTAAAATATCAAGTTGATCCCTACTAACAGAAAAGAGATAAAATGAGAGTTTGCCTGAAGTTTAGTCTCCTGTAGGCATATTACATCAAAATCTTCTCTATCAGCAAGCTGCTGTATGCAAAGATTCTTTAACTTCAATAGAGCCCTCAGACCATTGACATTCCAAGACAATAACTTAACATGTTTAGTATCCTTAGAAAGAGGAGGTGGCCTCATTGTTTTAGGATTGTATACAATCCACCCATCTTTAGGCTTCTTGTGAGCGAAAATAGTCCAAGGTTCATCTTGATTTACAGAAAGATCAACAGCCTCAGAAACTCCTATGTGTGCTGAAGCAGTCGCCGATGAAACTTTTCTCTTTGCTCGTACATTTTTCTTGCCTGTAAAGTTATTCATCATTTAATTTGCTGTCACAGCAAAGCCAAGATGTACAGTAAGTCAAGTGCGAAATAACCAGACAAAATGAAACATACCAAATTACCTTTGATATCATTAGATTCAATAGACATTTCTTGGGTAATTTCAGCTTGTTTAACAATAATGTCAAAACTGGTATCCTTGGTCTGGCCTTTTGTGACTCGTTTTTTCGTCTGCCGAGTAGTAGGAACCTCGGATGCAACGTCGCTTTGGTCACGATTCTTACTTGGCACTTTTCTAGACTTCTTTTTTGAAGGGTTATCTGCTACTTCTAGACTCTCCTCAGATGATACTTTATCCTCCTGTGCCACAGATCCATTGCCTGCATCTATAGCAGAAAGTTACCGGTTAAAAGTATCTTTCTGTTGCACTTTGGATTTTGGAGAAGTCCGCAGAATAATACTATGATCACCTAGATAAATACTGTTCATCACTTTCTAATAAAGACATTATTTTATGGGCTTGGTTGCAATTAAAATGACAGAAAAGAGTACCATCAAGTTTGCTGTCGAGGAAAGTCTTCAAAGAAGCAACAAGTTCTTGCTTAGTACCTCTGGAAGGAATCCCAAGACTCCTGAAAACGCAGAACTTGCTGTCATGTCACAGAATCAAATTGAAAGCTGCTGTAAATTACTAGGTGATACATTCTGCAGACTTCTCCTATCCACACAAATCATTTCTAAAATGGAACATCATCCGAACAGAGGTTCTAGACCAACTTTCGTGTTCCAGATGAATCACTTAGTGTTGTATGCTATACAGTGTTGTCAAAGGCAAGCTTAATCCCCGAAGCGAGGCGCAAAACGTGTTAAGCTCTTCGCCTCGCTTAATGTGCGTTTCAGTGTCGTCATCAAGGTTCTAAGGTATATTTTTCCTTGCCAAGAAGCCTCTTCTGAAGAGGCAACACTAAACAATTGATATTTCACTTATTTTTTTGAATCAGGTAACATAATTGATATTTCACTTATTCGTTAAAAAAATTCAATTTCTTTGTTCATATATTTGTCATTCAAGCTTATAATTGTTAGTCTTGGACTAAATATATATATTGGTTTTTTTTCTCCCTTTGCAGTTTGCACTTTTTTCCATTAAAGCACATGCTTTGTTTGCGCTATGCGCCTAAAGCCCCAACACACCTTAGAGCTTTTTCGTGCTTTTTGCTTTTGATAACACTGATACTATAATGCTTCCAGCCAATTGCTTAGCCCAAACCAGGTTCAGGACTCTTTTAGCTCTACTAAGGCATCATAATTTTTCACGGAGTTCAATAATTTTACGTATTCACTGCTTAAGGAAGAATATTTTAGACCAAGCTGGCAAGTACCTATGTAAAGCTAGAGTATATAATGCACAAAGGTAGTACATGTTGTGGCTGTCAGGTAATCATTTTCACACATATAATTAACCTTATATCTAACATTGAAAATTATTGTAAGAAGCAATATAGAAAAAAAAAATTCATATACACTTCCCTGTAAAAAAGGTATGCATCCAATTATCTTTGCTTGAAACAAAGAAGTCCAGCCAATATTCCTTTTTCCTCATTTTCTAAGAGACTAATCCAGGCATTTAATGAACCACACAAAATTATTCAATCAAACCTCTAAATCAAGTAAAAATATGGATTCCTTTCTACAGAAACCAAGCAACTAATTGCATTACAACAAACATGCAATGCAAAACCCCATCTTTGTTTCCTCCATGCTCTACAATCTTTTTATTTTTTTGGGGCTGACCGATAAATTCTTGAAGGCCAATAGCACATGGCTTAGAACTCAATGATAGGAAACAAATATGAATCACTTATAACATAATAGCACATGATGCCAAACACTGAGCACTATAAGATATACTTGAGTTCCTCCAACAACCAAGAAACTAATTGCACTACCACAAACATGCAATGCAAAACCCATTTTTGTTTCTTCCATTCTCTACACTTACTTTAATAACCGAGAAATCCCAGAGGGCCAATGTCGCACGGCTCAAAACTCATTGATAGCAAACGAATCAACAACATAGTGTACGCAGATAGAGAGGCTATCTCCGAAAGACCCTCGGCTGAACAAACAGTGAAAAAGAGGCAATAGCAACAAACAGACACAACAAGAAGATACTAAGAAGCCGAGGCTAAACAACAAGTGAAACAGACATGAATCATCTACAACATAATAGCATATGATGCAAAACAGTTAGCACTTTAAAATATACCTAAGTTTTACTCTGAGCTGAGGAACAGTCATTTTCTCTACTGTTTCCATATCCTCCACAAGAATCTCCCCACTCTTGCCACCATTTTCCTACATGTAACAAATAAAAACTCAAACAAACAAACAAAAACTCAATCTTTCTTACTGAACCATCCTCAAAATGCTGAAAAAGACATAAATTAGTCAAAAAGAAACAACCTTTGAAACACCCTTTTCAGCTGCAACACTCATTTGTTCATTTGGTTTTCCAGTAGCTGATGAGGTTGAAAAGGGTCTTTTCTTAGACCCCATTATTGTCAAATTCACAGAAACCAAAACCTGAAACTTGGGTTTCCTTAAAATGACTCCAACACTGAGAAAAAGGTACCCTCTTGAGAAGAAAAAATCAAGAACAAAAAAAAGAATACAAAAATAGAAACTGACATATATTACCTATTGGAAGTGATGAAATTGTAAAGACCAAACTTAAGAGATTGTATCATTGATTGTAATAAGATGACTATATGAAGGAGAAAAAGAAAGTTCAATTCCTTTCTATGCGGGGTAGGGGTGGGGTGGAGTTTGGGGGGGGGGGATGAACCGCCAAAGGAGGGCAAATGGTGAAGGCACAAAACAAATAGGATTTGTTATGTACTATGTTAATATATTAGGTTATCGTAATTTGAGTGAGATTTGCATGGCGAAAAAATATATATAATTTGTTATTTTTTGTATTAGTTATGTTCTTTATATTTTGTTTAGCAAAAATTTAAGCTTAGCTTGAGCTTGTCCAATTTGTTCAATTGAAATTTTATAATGCAACTGTTTTCTCTAAATTCAATTGTTATTTTGTGTATTTTTAAATATATCTAATTTGATTTCTTACACCTAATTTGGTGTAGCAATTATTCTTCAACTGAATTTACAACATTTATTTCTTTTTTTTTCTTGCAAGGAAAAAAGATTCTATATGTTGGTAGTTTTTACAAAACATGTAATACAATTTGGAATTTTGGTATTCTAAAAAGCCTTTGTGATGAAATGGTAAGTATTTTTTCACTTTTAATTAGAGATTTCAAGTTCGAGCTCTAAAAATGAAGTTGTATTTGATAAAAAAGTGTTTACTCCCAAAGTGAACAATAAAAATATTTATTTACGAAAATATCCTTCAAAATTATGGTGGAAAAGATGTAAAAGTACTTTTGAGGGATAATTGAGTCTTTAACCATATTAATGCATGTTTTAAATCATTTGCATTACTAAAACCTAAAAATCCATAGTATTAGTAACACACTCCTCAATACACAATAGAGTGTATAACTAAGCATTAGTTATACATAGCATGAAAAAATGCACCAAACAATGGATTACTAATACATATAATTAATGCATGCATTATTTTTACTATACACTCTACCAAACAACCCCTTAGTGATACGAATGTGTGAACACATGTTGCCAAAAAAAGAATCCTCGAAAAATACATTACTTTTAAAGAATCTGATACACACACCTGTAAACATTTTATAAGAATGCAAGCAAATTAGATGAAATGAAGTCAATAGAAATAGACTCAATTGATATGGATGCTCAATGGAACACCCAAAATACAGACACTGATAGAGAGGGACACTAGATGGGGAGAGAGAACCAGAAAATAATTAGGAGAGGAGAATTCAGAAATTACACATGACTCAAAGAACAAAGAAAATTATTTCTAGCTAATGTTGGTCTCATCTACAGATAAGGATAGTGGTGGAATGGAAAGTACTCCTTCTAATGAGAGGTCTCTAGTTTGAGCCCGGGATATGGGGTCGCCTTAATTAGGAAATGCTTTGACCCAATGTAAGACTGTACCGTGCGAATCCCAGTTTAGCCGGACTAAAATACTGTCCGGGCACTGGGTGGACAACCAAAAAATTGTTGGTCTCATCACCTTACTCCTAATTCACTTGTACATTTTCAGCTTTGAAGGAATAATGACCTGGCTGCGGACTGGAGGCCCCCAATTGACGTGGTCATAACATTACCTCCTTCACCGATAAGAACCTTGTCCGCAAGGTTCACAGATTTTTCCTGTTGACCATCACCCTGTAACTGCAGTAGGGTAACTTGTTGGTCCAACATTCCTGTGCACTTGTTGAGCAAAGAAATGTGGAGAACTGGGTGTATTTCGGCACCAATTCACTTCAGAATTTTAAACAGCCCAAAGTACTTCCTTTCCAACTTATGTTGTTGCTGGAAATACAGAAAATGTTGCCTATAAGTTGGAGCTTCACATAAGCCCTCAACGCCATCACGATTAGGGAAAGATTCCCGTCCCTACAATTGAAGAGAGAAACTCAAAATGGGGTTGTTCAAAAGATCAAAACTTCCAACCAGAAATCACATGTAAATGTAAGATATAATTGTATTTTAATTGAAAGTTGGGAGCTTTGAAGAACCTGCAACGGAAAACAGCATCTTAATATCAGTTGAAGGAACCATCAAAACCGGAGATAGTAAACATCTATTTTGCTAGAAACAAAATAGAACATATAAAGCATCTTTGGAGAACCACAAATCAATGAGAAGATCGCAAGAATAGATAGAAGTACAGGTAGAATGCATTATTCAAAGGACGCAATCAAACATCACCTATGAACATAATTTATGGAAACAAAAAGAATTATCTCAGAAACAGCAGAAATCTAGCTAGTAAAAAGTTTGAAAAAAGAGGTTGAAATGATAAGTGTCCATCATGTTTAACTATTCGTTTGAAAGACACAACTCAAACACCACTCCCCTTGTAAACCCCCAACTAAATACAAGACTTGCTATTTACATGAACCCCCAATGTAGAAACACAAGAAATTTACTTGAAACAGACTAATATCAACTCATGTAAACACGACAAATACAAAGCAAAAGGAGAAAGCAAGAAAGGAATACATGAAGTTGCAGAAATTAACATAAAAAATTGAGATGTTGTATATCCCACCATTTGCAGATTTCGTCTTGCTTCGGATCATGTTTCAGCAAGTAAACCACGTGGCGATCCTTTCCAACGTTGAAAACATTAAGGTCCCACACAATTAAATATCAGTTGTAGCTCTAGTTCCTCCTTCAGGAAGAAATGTAGGACCTTTTTCACGTTTTCACCTAAGAATCATGTCTTCATAAACTCCCTCCGTCCCAATACATGCTATACACTTCCCTTTTTAATTTGTCCCCAAAAAATTAAACCTTCTATATTTAGAAACAAATCAACTTTAAACTTCCATTTACCCTTAGTGAGATGACTTAAAGGTTAAAGCCACACAAATAGATATGGATTGTTTTAGACTACAAGTTTCAGAAGGCTTTACTGTTTTCTTAAACTTCGTGCCCAGTCAGACATCACATTAAATAGGACGGAGGAAGTAATTATTATGAAGCATGTTTTGTTTCCCCCCAACTGTAGGAGCCATATGATCAGTTGTAGATCCTACAATTTATAGGTGGAGCTGTGGAGGGGTGGAGCTTGAAGCTTGCCATATTTTGCAGATATTAGAGATCAACCTTGAAGATGTAAGTAACCTGCAAAATCATGGAGATTCTTCACTAGTTGGATTGCCACCGTCAGACCAGGTCAACAAAGAGTAATACCAATGGCCATCTCTATTGCACTTGCACAAAATTTAATGTCCCCTACTTCACCTCAACCCAACTACAGCCTGGATTCTTTCTCAATCCAATTTCATTCATTTTTACTCTAGTATGAACTGCATCGTTCCACCTACCAGATTGAGAATATAAACTTGATAATACCACATAATGAGCTGGATTTCCTCGCTCAATTTTGACAAGATGCTTCAAAGCAACTTCTGCTATCTCAATATTAGAATGCATTCTACATGCATCCAACAAGGCCCCCCAAACTCCACCATCTGGTTCCATAGGCATTGTGTTGAGTAGATCCATAATTTCATTAAACAAGCCAGCACGTCCTAACATGTCTACCAGACAGGCATAGTGTTCCACATCTGGTTCGATGTGATATTTGTCACGCATGCAGTGGAATATTTTCCTTCCTTCTTCAACCAAGCCTGAATGTCTGCAGGCAGACAAGACACTAAGGAAGGATATAGAATCAACTTCGATGTCTCTCTCTTCCATTAGAGAGAAAACAGAAAGAGCACAATCACCTTCCCCATGCATAGAATATGCTGTAAGTAAAGCATTCCAAGAAACACTGTCAGTGTTCTTCATCTCCTCAAATATACGCTCGGATAGGTCAAGTTGACCACATTTGGCATACATATCGATAAGACTATTCCCTACAAGCTTATGGGACTGAAAGCCACTCTTGATTATGTAGGCATTTATAGTCATGCCCTCTCTCAAGTATGTCAAATGTGACACCACAGGCAGGATGCTCACAAGTGTCACCACATTGGGCTGAAATGATTCAAATTTCATGGAATGGAATGCGGAAAGGGCTTCTTTTGCAAGTCCATTATGCATGTATCCTGCAATCATTGTGTTCCAGGACACCTCATCCTTAGAGAACTCAGTTTTGTTGAACATGAACTCAGCCAAAGATAAATTTCCACATTTGGCATACAAGTCAATTAGAGCATTTTTCACATGACAGTCTGACTCAAACCCGTGTCTGATAATTTGACAATGAAGGCACGTCCCCAAGCGTACATCACCAAGGGAGGCGCAAGCTGGAAGTACACCAACCATTGTCCCAGGGTCTGGGTATAATCCAGATAACCTTAATTGGCAAAACATTTCTAATGCATTATAGCAGTCACCAATTTGGGCATACCCGTTAATTAGAGCATTCCATGTCACTACCTCAGTTAGTGGCATCTTATTGAAAATATAAAGTGCAGAAGTAAACAGGTTGCACTTAGCATACATGGAAACCAAGGCAGTTCCCGTTGAAATATCAGAATCCATACTGGCTTTGATGGCATGACAGTGGACACTCTTTCCTAATTTCACTTCCCTTAGCTCAGCACAGGCTGGGATTACGCTCACCAGAGTAACATTGTTTGGCTGTGAATACTCATTCTGCATATCTCGAAACAGAGAGATCGCCTCTTGAGGATATCCTGATTGTGAGAAAGCAGCTATTGCTGCGGACCAAGCAACCAAATCTCTTTCCCCAATTCCCCAAAACAGATCTCTAGCCTTGTCTAGCACTCCACACTTTGCATACATTGTCATCAAAGAAGTAGCAATCATAACGTCAGAATCAATCATTTCTTGAATTGACCATTCATGAATTTTTATCCCTCTCTCTAAATCGCCCATTTCACCAGCACCAAGCAATGCACTTACAGCTGCTACTTTGCTCATCTTCAAGCCCATCCTCTTCATGCAATCAAACAATTCCGAAACTTCATAAAAGTTCCCATTATATGCATAACCTGCCATCATTGTACCCCATGAAACATCATCTTTCCCCCTCAACTCATCAAAAACTCGACGAGCAACATTAGAATAATTACATTTGGAGTACGTATCGATCAACGCATTATAAACCGAAACTGGAAACACTCTCCTATACACATAACCATGTATACACCTACACACCCTCATATCCATTAATTTACAAACTGCAGGAAGCAAATTCAATAACGTCACTGAACTAGGATTAATTTGACAAACAAATTGCATCTTCTTGAAAAGATCAACAGCCTTAATCGGCTCTTTACTCTGTGCAACCCCAGAAATCATTGCATTCCAAACTACAACATCCTTGTCAGGTATTTTATCAAACACCTTCCATGCACTCTCCAAATCACCCATTTTACTATACATATCAATAATTCCAGTCCCAATAAAGACATCATTTTCAAGATTCCTATTCACTATCTCTTCATGAATCTTGATACCCTTTTCAAAATCAGACATTAAAGTACAAGCTTTCAGCACAAAAGTAAATGTATACTTATCCGGAGGAATACCCTTTTCTTCCAACATTGAACTGTACATTTTCAGAGCTTCGTGATGCTGATTTGTTCCGATATAAGCTCTGATCATTGAATTCCACAAGATTACAGGTGGGTTTGGTGTAGAATCGAAAAGGGTGCGAGAAAAATAGCATTTTTTGAAGGAAGAGTATAAATTTATGAGATAGGTTGTGGTGGAAATGTTGAAACTAAAGCCTGAGGTGATTATACGAGCATGAATTTGGAGAAGAAAGGTGAGGTCTTTGCAGGAAGAGAGAAGCCGCTGGTGGCAGAGAAGTGAGCTCATTCGTAGTTGAGACGTTTAACTGTGACTGAACGGAACCTTATCTATTTCAAGAATCTATTTTCGTCAAAAACAATATTTCTATACTCCGCAGATTTCATTGATGAGACTATGAATATGTTAATGGTTGCATTTGTTACAACTTGTTTGGATAGTTATTAATTATTATCTTGTTACTGGTATGATAAGATATTATTAGTTTAAATATAATATTTGCTTTCAATGTTACTATTTGAATTTTTATTACAAAAGTTTGTCTTATATAATGATCAATTTAAAGTCAAGGTACTTCTTTTTCTTATTATCACATATATATATATATATATATACTAGATTTACCGCACGTGCGTTGCACGTGGTTGCTTCGTCTTAAGATTGTTACATGTATGATAATATTTTGGTACTCAATCTGGCCCACCATTCGTTTGTTTTGGTATATTTTGTAATAATTTCCATTTCTTGTATTTCTGTTAACCTGTAATACGCATAATAATTGCATAAATAAATTAGACTCAGGTGTAATTAGTGTTTTCTGTCCATTGAACATTAATGCCAAAAAATTCCCACTCAAGCGGTCGTTTTTGGTTTAAGTATTGCAGCAGATGATGTGACCGCCCATTTTTTTTACCACAGGTTGAATATGTGGTGAAACATCTCATAGATGGTTGTACGATGTGTATTTCCATTTTAGAAATGGGTAACATACCTGCTTGGTTTTGATGTGTACTACTTGGGTGAAGTTATATTCAATCTGAGAATTGCAGTGTTGATCTTGTTGTGTACTTTAATTTGTGATTTCTAATTTTGAAACGCCAGTTGACTGTGTATTATACTTATAGTAGTTGTATGTCTAGTCTTAAATCCCTGTACCGTAAGTCGTATCTTGTTAATCTACATTTTAGTTGTTCATCCTATGGCTTTATAAGTCATTATTCTTTACAGCCTACTTACTGACCAAACACACATCTATTCTATTTGTGTTATGGGGATTTTAGTCGGGCGTTGTCCTCTTAATTTGATTGTATGTTATTTATTGTTAAGTAATTGTGCTTGACTTAACAATCTGCCCTATTAGTTATGTTCCGTCATGACCCCTTTACAATAAGGTTTAATCATTTTGTACTGTATATATACATAATTGAATAAACACAAAAGTAATGTCTTATTTGGTAGTTGCCTGATGTTGTTCATATTCTCTCCTCTTCCACCATACTTACGAATGCATGCACCCATCCTTCATTAGCTTCATGTTGTGTGGTGTTTATCCCTGTTTGATTTATTTGAATGTTGGTATTAATCAAATATTTCCTAAAACTTCCTTGTAGACAATATTTCTTGTGTATGTCCATGTGTGTCGCTCTGGTTGTTCAGTCATTACCAATATTTTAGTTGTCTCCATAGATATTCCTCTCGATAGTGCCACATACAATTGACCATGTGAGAATACATGTTGTGGTAGGTACAATCCAACATTTGGTATTGTTTGACCTTATGCCTTATTTATTGTCATTGCAAAATATAAACGTATTGGAAATTGTTTTCGAATAAATTTGAAATGATAGCCTTCATTCTCGGGTGGTGATAGTTGTATTCTCGGAATAAACACTTGTTTTGTGGCATATTGACCTGTTGTTATTTCTGCATGTATGACATTCCTGTCGAAACCTCTACAAATCAGTCTTGTCCCATTGCACAACCCATTTGAGGGGTCTAGATTTCTCAACATCATTATGGGTGCATTTTCTTTTAGAACCAACCTAATGCATACAACTTAATCATTTATCAGTTGTATTGTATTTGTAATAGTGCAAATTTTGTTTATTTCATTTGTGTTATGAGCTAACATAATAATAACAGTTATGTATAAGTTTTTATGTATTTGATAATGTACCTATGTGGCGGTAGTCCATTTGGTGTTAAGGTGTTGAGGTATTCTTCTTGATAGTAGTTGTTGGTATCATCTTCCGCTGCGTCAAAGCTGATGTATGTTTTTGTTTTTCCTGGGAATTTTCCAATCATCAATTCATTTAGGTTATCTACAAATTCATTTCGACTTGCTAGGATGGCCCGTTCTGTTACGTACTCAGCAGATCTGTAATTTTGTTCAATGGCTGGGAAAATTTCCTTGACCAATGATTCTTCAGGATTACCATCCTAACTTTGTTGGACAATCATTTGTTGCGGCAACGCTATCAAATTTTCTTTTATTGTGGTTTCTTCTCCGTTTCCAATACGCAGCAACAACTCACTGAAAGTTGTATCTGTTCTTGCTCGCATATTTGTCGAAAGTTGTATCTTTTCCATTAAAGGCCACAAATACGACCTTACTAAACTTGCATCTACCGTCTCTGCTCGTGTAGATTTTGGTACAACAGGCAGTACTTGTCGAAAGTCGCCTCCAAACACCATGATTTTTCCTCCAAACGGTGCATCTTTATCCATTATATCGCGAAAGCTTCTGTCGACTGCTTCAATTGTGTGCCGCTTCACCATTGGTGCTTCGTCCCATATTATTAATTTGGCCTGTTTAATTAGTTTTGCTCCGCCGCCTTGTTTTGACATATGTGTCATAGTTGTCTCATTTGCTTGTAGGGGTATTCCAAATCTTGAGTGTGTTGTGCGCCCTCCCGGCAATAGTGCTGCTTCCACACCACTGGTTGCACAAGTCAATGCTATCGTACCTTTTGATCTCACGTTGGCCAGTAATGCCCGATATAAGAATGTTTTCCCGGTTCCCCCAGGGCCATCTACAAAGAATAAACCTTCTGTTTCTGAATTGACCCTTTGTAGAATGGTATTGAAAGCTTGTTTTTGTAGTTGATTTAATTTGGATTCGGCGGCTGCATCTTCAACTGGCACCTTGACATTCATTTCTTCTATTATTTCTCTACATTCACGTGTGTTTTGTTGATGTAATTGTTGTTGTATTTGTGGTATGTCATATTTGTCAACACTTTGTCCCATACTCTCCAAGTAATAATTTACACTTTTCAACGTACATTGGAGTTGTGCCTCGGTTGTGGTGCAATGGCTCCTTTGAAAGTCTTCAGACATATCACCGTAATATGTGTCCTAAAGACTTCTCACATCCGTAGGGTTGCAATGAACTAAGATCGTTGCAAACAAACTTCGAAGTGTTGTTGGCATCTTGAAGGTGACAGCCTCGCGTAAACATTCAAAAATGCTATTATCCGATTCTAATAACCCTTTTTCTTTGGCTGCCTCTTTAAACGTTTCACACTGCCTTCCATTAACAGTTAGTAAGTTTTCAAATGAAGTGGCTCATCGTACGTGATTCAATAATAGTCTTTCGTAATACCTTTCCCCTTCTCTAGGATTTGCTGTGACATTGAGTAGATTCATTTAGTATCTTCATTGTGTGTGATTAATTAATATGGACAGTATGTGTAATTGTCTTACCAATATTTATGCGTCCAATGACTGTGCGTGATTTTCTTTTTGTCCATATTTTGGATTGTGAGTTCCATACATAATGCTCCGGGAACTCTTTGTAAAGGTAATTGCGAGCCTCCGTGTCTATAGAGCACATCCTAAAATACTCCGTAAGCATAGTTTTTTGCACAAAGTCTGATTGCAGAATACTTTGTAGATTTTGCTTCTTCCAATAGCACACTACATATGGTTTAGTCATTATAACATAAATTGATGTTCTATGTAGGGTAGAAACTATTTTTGTAAATTGCATTTTTACTAAAATTGTTAAATACCTGCTTGTTTGCCCGGAAGATGTAATTGTAGATTGATAACTGCCGGTTGCATTTCAGTTAGATTAAACTCATATATTCTCCACATTGCTTCTGGTGGTGAGACCCATCGTGCATCTTGGAAGCTTCTGATTTCATCAATGAATTTTTCCCTATCGTCAGATTCTATATATACGGCACATTTATCGTGGCCTTTATATATATATTTGTAAAGATATTTTATTGCTTTAACTCCTGAGCAGACTTCAACATTAATGTGGCAATTATATCTCATCAATAAATAGGGATTATAAGGTACAACCCATTGGTTATTCATCTTCATTCCACGGACCTCACTTGTTCTCCCATCATTTCTTCTTTTGTAAATTAGATATCCATCCTTTCCTTGTATTGTTTTGTTGATGAATGTTCTTGGGTAGTGGAATTTACATTGTCCATCTTTCATACACGGGCTCGACTTACGTTTTTCCCCGCAAGGTCCATGTATCATATGTTTGATAACTAATGCGCTCAATTCTGGATGTGTGTCTTTATTAGGGATTTCTGCACTAATGTATTTATCATACTCATCTGGTGATCGTATCTTGTTTTCTTCTTTAAATATTAGAAGTAGGTGTATATGCGGTAAGCCTCTCTTCTGGAATTCTACAACAAAGACATGTGTTGCGATGGGTCCGAATATTTCTTGTTTTAAAATTTGATCTTTCAAGTCTTGCAATTTTGCTCGAAATACTCTGGTTACCAAATCGGGTCTGTCTTGAGGGAGTTGTCCTGGATGCAATTGTTCCTGAATCTCAACCCAATCTGGGTTACATGTCATGGTGATGAAAACATCTGGTCGTCCAAACTCCTGAATCAAAGCCATTGCATCCATATATCGGCGGCGCATATCCCTAGGCTCTCCAATGAACGATCCTGGTAGTAATACCATTTGTCCTACCTTGTCTCCTCTACACTCACCGGCACTGACATTGTCAACAATACCTTCGAGTATCTCCCTTCGATAATTTGATTGCTCGAATCTATAATATTTTAGTCTGGTTGTTTCTATCTTAATGTATATGTCCACCACAAATTGCTGCAACAATCAATCTCCCGCACAGTAATAGTATTGATTTGTCACCCGTTCGTACTTGTAGTCTATAACAATAGTACTCCCTACATGAAATACAGCCTTTTGTTTCACGTTGTACAGCTACATGAATTGTTAAGAAATAGACTTAGATAACTTATCCATATAAGGTTAGTAGTAGCAGTATATTTTAAGTTAAAAGGTGTAATATGATAGTCCAATGATAGTATATTATTGTCGGATTTATTGAAAGGTGCTTACCTTGTGCTTCATTGGCCAACAACCCCACAGCAGTTGTGGATGATAATATTGCCGATTCGATACTTGTATTTGTAGGTGTTTGGCTGTTGTTGATCTGTTTGCGACATTTTTGTATTTCTTGGTGCCAACCTGCTTCTCCTTTAGGTAAAATTAACGGATATTGAAGCGGATCATAACAACCATAATAATGTTTTACTCGATGTTTATTTCCTGAATGTTCATGTACTGCAATATCTCTTTCAAATGGTGTATTTGGATTGTTTCCGTCTACCCAAATTGTTGCGACCTGATCCACCGACGGTTTGTTATACACCCTTTGATCTAATGAAGCATTTGCAGCTATGCGTACTTGCAGATTTTGTAAGTTTGTATGTTCTTTAAGCTGTGAGAAGAATTTTGCATATGGATTCCCCTCCATTATATTTCTTATTTTGGTCATGACTTCCTCTGATAAATTTGCATCTTGTAGTACTGTCATTCTATTGGCTAATTCATGGTCAGTATCATAGAAGTATAGTTGAAAGTATCGTGGTCTGTCGTTGTTTGGAATTAACGATGGTAGATCATGATATATCTGTCCTTGTGCCTTGAAACTGTAAACTCCTTTCCTAGAAGATGCCAATTCTTTGTCGAGCTTAACTCCAAATGATGTAAAAGCAAATATGCTATTATACGCACGTATATTTTTCCTGAATAATTTTGCGTCATCTGAATCCACCACAAATAATTCATAAAAGTCATCTGCGACTTCATTGGGTGCTAAATTGATACATCCACTTGCGCAACAGAATGTTGGTGGCTCATATTCAAACCTCAAAGCATGGCAATATGTGCAATCTTGGTTTTTTTTCAATCTATGAGTTGATGGGCGTCTGAAGTTTCCATTAATAAGCCCTATAGCACAAACCATAATAATATATAGTTAGAGAATGTTATTTTATGTTGACAACCATTTTTTGGAATAATTTTTGGTGTAGAATATTTGATCAAATATACCTCCGTCAACATTATCGTCAGATATAGCTAGACGTTTCACTTTTTTTTGCCGCTTCTTCACTCGGGGTTCATGAACATGGGCATCTTCAATTTGATCATTCGAGGGTAGTACTCTTTCCACTGTTTGCAGCGGCTTGTCTACATCCGTTAGTATTTTACGTTTCACCCCTGGTGCAATTAGGATGTGATGATGTTATAATTTTCAATCTTTAGTCGGCCTGATAGGTGAAATTTGGCATTAAAATGACATTTTGCTAAGCATACCTGTTGTTCTAAGCGGCCTCTTCAAATGATCTTCCATGGTTTATTGAACTGTCCTGAAGGTAATGGTCTCCTGTTTGAAATTACTGTTATTTATGTATTACGAAGTTGACTATTTTATGTGTGTGTTAGCATAGCAGGAAGTTAAAAATTTAAGGTGTTTATTAAGTAATATACAGTTGCCATGAATTGTGGGAGGTCCTATAGGTCGTCAAGTTGTTCTAATAAATACGTAACATGAAAGTATGTATCTAAGACGAAAGGTTTAGTATCATTTGATTAGCAAATTGATTAATTCCTGTATGAAATAACAGAAAGCATATTCCGTTAAGGTTCTGGCAGGGCCCTTAAAAAATACTCTGACCATCAGTTTGATATGTACGCGTCTATAATTATCCGGTCGAACTACTAATTGCATTCTCTATCCCACAACCCCACTAGATTTTAATGTTGTATTATATCGTGTTCAGGCACGTTGTTGGTTGCAAGGTTATATGTTTAATTTGGGATGAGAATATATGTTTTATTACCACCTTACGGTAGATTAAAAAAATGTAAGATGGAGCCATTGTTTTACAACCACCATAGATGAATTAATAGAATGCATATTCCCATATGGTTTTAGCAGGTCCCTTAAAGATTACTTTTGTACAGACCCTCTGTTTATTATGTCTGCGTCTATAATTATCCCGTGTAAGTTCTAATTGCATTCTCTATCCCCACAACCCCAATGAATTCAAATATTGTATTACATCTTGCTTCGTCTTGTTGTTGGCTGTAATGTTATCTGTTTATTTACAGATGGGAATATATGTTTTATCACCACCATACGGTAGACCCAAAAATGTATGATGGAGCCATTGTTTTACTACCATCCTGGATGAAGGGGCTGCTCTGTGTGTATATTTGTATTTTGGAATAAATGAATAATGCCGAGGCCATTATTGTGTGTATTTTACAGAGCATGCTAATTTGTACTTTGGCGAATAGGTGCAGGGAATTGAAGGGAACTTACAGTGTTTATTACGCGATGAGTGATGTTGCTGTGTTATTTTGAACTCGCGCAGGTGGTCTTTAATGTGAAAATAGAACAGAAGAGCGTGCAGATTGAATCGACAGACCTTGCGACTATATGAAAGTATGACCGGTTCCCAATGTGTTGGTATTGCGTATCGACTAAACAATGGTATGTGATGGGTACAATATTCGAAAAGATATTGGTAAACTTGATGAAGGTGTAAACTTTTCTGATTAATTTTACTGTGATGGTGGAGTACATTTGTGTTTTTAAGATGGGTTTGTTGAAGCAGTTGCACTGATTGAAGAGGCAAATTTTGCAGCGATTTGCAATTAAAAACCAGAAAGTTGTGATTTTCCAGAAAGTTGTGATGTTGCAGAGAAGGCGTGACTGTTGACTGATGGATCGCTACTCGTGATGCATCGTATTATTTTGTGGTTTTTTTTTTTGGGTTTTGAAATTGTAGTGGTTATGTTTTGTAGGATTCTATAGTTTCAGGCAATGGGTGTTTGCTGTAAACCTGGAATGTGGTGTAATAAAATTATTTTAATTGTTAACAGTATTTAATTGTTATTGTTTCATAGGACTTTGAATGGCTGATAATATGTATTTAGTTTATGCCACTTTGCTAATTAATGTAGGGGCGGTATTCAAGTTTATTTTATATTAATACAATCACCTCAATTTTTTATAATGTATCAATAAAGTAACTTCATTTAACGATCCGTTAGTTAAGATCCGGCATTGATTGGAGGATGTATAATTCACCATTGTCCATATTGTCCTTGTACGATCGGAAAGTGGCCATTATTATAACGATTTTTTTTACAAAGCCATGGAGTAGCAATTGGCGTGAAATTGTGCAGGGGAACTCTGCCTAATCCATAAGATAAAAGCTATTTCTATACCAATTGCAATAGGCCGATTAGGTAGTTGAAATTTGGTCATTTAATTTAAGGGAAAAATACTGCCGACACAGTGGAAGCAAAGAATATATTAAGAAGAGTAATACTTGAACATGACATGTAATTCAAGATGATGTATATCGTACTTGCGTAACAAATGGAATTTTCATTTGAATTAGATATAAAATTAACAATTAGTAAGTAGTTATGAAGATAGAAACATTGAAGATGGAGTAAAGGCTACACATTGTTTACATACATATTTCTGAAAATACATCTACTTTCTATTGGTTTTTTGTTTCTTTTGTTTGATTTGGGCCGCTCCTCCTGTGTTTTTCTTGGACCTCTTCCTGTATGTCCTTACTGATTTGGCTTCGTCTTCCACGATAAGTGGCGCTTCATCTTCCACCTGATGTATTTCTTCAGCAATTAAGCTACGTCGGGGGTTTGGGTCATTCATATCAATTCTGACAAGAAAGTTGAATTGCTTGTCTTTACTCAACACCAATTTGCGGTAGTAGTAACATTCT
Organism: Solanum bukasovii; assembly: GCA_029582585.1. Taxonomy (NCBI): domain Eukaryota; kingdom Viridiplantae; phylum Streptophyta; class Magnoliopsida; order Solanales; family Solanaceae; genus Solanum; species Solanum bukasovii. Next base: position 37,606 of record JAJOOI010016577.1, read on the forward strand.
TCCTTCTTGATAAGATGTAAGGAATTGGATATGTTAGTCGGTAAGGTTGCCATAACGGTACAAATTACACTATATAAATATCCCCTTACACTCAGTCAACTCTATACATTAAGTTCATACCTTTATTGAGTTTGATTCGATGTACTCTTGCACTTTGCAACCTAATATATATTTAGCTGCTTCAAAAAGAATGACTCGAGCACGGCGCTCTCCATTGCACACCTCAAGTCGTAAGCAATACCTTCACAATAGAGGGTTGTAACTTTAATATAAAGTGTTTAGTAATTAGTAAATATTGAATCTTGTTTAAAAAGAGTATAACCGCATTTCATATTCGACATTGTCACTATTGCAATTGTTACAAGCGGCAGTGTCTTCTATAAAGTGCACTTTTTTGTGGCACTTTTTGCAAGCCAAATACCATGGCTCATCTTTATTGAGTATGTCTTTAATTGTTGCTTTGAACTTGTACATACAATCCTGCACATCGCCAATCAAACATATTTGAGAATATACATTGAACATACAAATGAGTTTATTTTACGGATAGCTGAAGTATAAGTTAGTATGTACCTCTGAATCAGCAAAAAACCCATCTAGAATTTTGGCCAATGGAATTTCAATGGCTCTTTTCATTACCTTAGTAGGCGTTATTGTAAGATCTTTGTTGTTAGCCTTTATGATTTCACGCCTGTATTTGCGATGTGGTTAGTTAACTGTATCACCCATTTAGAGTGAGGTATGTATGGTGTATAGTATTGTCACTTTTTCGGTCATTTTAATATGTAAGTTTAGAACAATCATAATAGAGGAAATATGTAATGTTATAGCAATGTTCAATTGCACTTGACAGTTGTGACAGTTTGGTTAAACTAATAATGGAGAATATATTTGTGAAGTATGTAATGTACCATGCTCGAAGGTCGTTTGCTTTTTGGAACATTGGATTGATCAAGACGCTGCTCACAGGAATAGTAGAGATCCCAAATCGGCCTAGTGTGACAAGAGCATTTTAACGGTTAGAAACAATGACTATAAGAAGTTTATAGTTGTTAAATAGCGATAATACACTGTCACTACCTTTAAAGATTGAGACTCTGACGTCACATAAGGCCAGTATAGGCTTATCATCTTGCAGCTTTTCGAGGAATGAACCGTCATTTTCAGCAAAATCTCCCCATAGCGTGACGGTTGTATGTTCCATGCTGAAATAATTGTTATAAGTGAATAGTTTATACATCATCTTTTCTATATACACATGGTAGTATATGCATCATTGCAACTTACAGCTGATTTGTAACAACTATTTCCCGTCTTTTGGAATTAACATTTTGAATGAGGGCATTCACCGAAACTAAAACGCAAATCAAGTCTGGAAATAGATCATGTAAATTAGAGATTAGAATAACGTAATGGGGCATGAAAATAACAGTTTAGTTGTGTGGATAGTTACCTAGAATAGCACCATTAGGTAATTTATCAGCATGTTCCAATGATAAAAAGCCATCAGAGAATTTGTGAGTTGAAACCACGTGCTCAGTCTCTTGTATGATTGTATTGTCTGTAAAGGCCAATTCAACTTCTTTGTGGACAAAAGAGTAGTTGGGATTGACGCGATCTAAGCGCCCTTTGGCGATGTAATAACTCTTATTTGGCTTCAAAGAGTCCTTCCATGTCTCAATATGCTTATTAAATAGTGTTATTTGAATCTTTGTCCCCTATTATTAAGCGGCGGAGGGATGGAATAAGTTCAAAAAACATGAACCATAGTAAAATAAGGTAAGTAAAAGTGTGAATGTTGTTACCTCTTCATCAACTAATATTATAGTTCGGAAAGTTCCTTCATGTCTTGAATTCTTGTAAGGTATTATTGAACCCCTGCGAATAACTAAGACCCGCATCACCGAATCAACATAGTTTTTTGGTATATTGTTTATCAATAAACTCTGTTTTGCTAGTTCCGTTTCAGCCGCCATTTCGGTTGTATCTGGATGAATGCAGGTACCTGGCGAAATGAGTGAAACAATGTTAACATTGGGCGTAATTGTGTATGGCGATGATTGATGAGGGCAGCGTCTGGTAATAGTATGCAACATTTGGCGGAAATTTCATGCAATTAAGACGTTAGCAGTAAGTTGTAATGTGTGAGAAATATAAGGTTAGCACTAACATATATATGAACATATGTTAACAGTAATAAGATGTAAAGATGCCATTCCTAAGGTTTGAAGTATCCCAAATATATGACGTTTATAGTTGCAATTGGCAGGGATTTATATCTGTGTAAAGATGTCATACCTAAGGTTAGAAGTACCCCAAATATAGGACTTTTATAGTTGCAATTGGAAGGAAAGTATATATGTGCAGGCGAGGTAGTCGTATTGGTGCAGCAAGGGGGAGGATCAAAGTGGATGAGTGGATTGTTCGTGTAGCCATTATAAAGTGTGGAATGTGTTTCACATTGTGTGCTTGCAGTATGTGCAAGCGAGGTAGTCGTATTGTTGCAGCAAGGGGGAGGATCAAAGTGAATGAGTGGATTGTTCTTGTAGTCATTATACAGTGTGGAATGTGTTTAACATTGTGTGTTTGCAGAATGGCGTGAGCATATTTATGGTGCCAAGTAGTACTGTCCCTGAAAGTTTAAATTATTAATAGGATAACTTAGAAAAGGGATTGACTTACAACTTGTCTAAAAGCAGGGCAGAGAGCCAGATGATGCGTTTGTAAGTTTGTTGCGTGAAGAAAAACCAAATTAAAAAGTGAAGGAAAATGATAGATTCAGTAAGGTAGTATTGAGAAGGAGAGGGAGCTTTGATGCAAACATGTGCGTTAAGCGTAATATACGTTCGATGGGTAGAAGTAATTGAGTTCATGAGTTATATATTGTGGGAAGCGATGGGTTGCGACTGTTTGATAATTATGGGCGAACGTGTTTGTTCAATTTCAAGGGATTGGAAGTGGTGGCGTTTCAGAATGGTTGTGTGTAGTGTACGAAGGGCCATGTTAAAAGTTCAATAGGGGGAAGTGGCGGCTTATGCGATAGGGTGCATATAGTGCGGGTGGTGTAGGATGGAATATGGGTTACTTAGTAATTTACCTTTAAGTTAGGAGGGTTATTTTGTAATTTACCATTAAGTTAGGAGTTGGTGCTTTTAAGGTAATATAGATAGATATAGATATAGATATAAATATAGATATATAGGAAAACCTCAACCCAGTGACGTGGCAACACCACAAACCAGCATTCACTTTCATTTTTTAAAATTCCACAAATAACCCTTCTCCTATCTTCCAGACTGTTGTACCACACAGTAGACTAAGTAAGTAACCCTTCCCCTATCTTCCAGACTGTTGTACTACACAGTAGACAAAGTTTTTTAACCTTTTGCTTACGAGTTGGAGAGAATATGAATCCACCAAATTCCTTTTAGAAGTTCTTCCTATGTTATCATACTTAATTAACACTGACTTTTATTCATGTATAACATTAAGTGGTCTTCTAGGAAGGTTCCATTTAGGGGGAAAAATGAAAATGTGATCACATGCATCTTACTAAATAAGGACAACTTTGCAGACTCCACACTTTTTTTCTGGGAAAATGATCAAAATGGTCCTTAATGTATGGGCTTTGATTCCATTTGGTCCTTAATATATGAACTTCATGGAAATGATATTTTATGTATCATAAATTGTGATCAATTTGGTCCTTAACCCTAAAATTAATATATATATATATATATATATATATATTTTATTTTATTTTTTGCCATCAAAATACACGGAATATGTAAAAGATGCGCTCGTTCAAGACTTTCCTTCCCCTGTTTCCAAAAATTCCAAAAGGGCACATCAATTTTTTTTTTAACCAAAAGGGCAAAATCGCTCCTGACGAAGCGATTTTCTTCTGACAAAATTGACTTCGTTACTCCTTTAAAAAACATAAAAATTGCTGCCGGTCCAAAAAAAAAATTCTTTTTTCTTTAAAATCGCTGCTGTGAGTTATTTTTTTAACAACGTTGCCCCAACAGCGTTTAAAAAATAGAAATAGCTGCTATAGTAGCCATTTTCTTAAAAAAGTTTAAATTTTTTTTTATTAAAAATTTCCGAGGCGAGGATTGCTTAAAAAAATAATGGGAAATCGCTAATTTCCCAATTGAGTTACTTTATAATTTTTTATTGTATACTTTTTGATTGCTAGCAGCAATTGGAAAATAATAATAAAAATTCTTACTGAAATCATTGCTTTGGCAGCAATTATTTTTTATAAAACATTAAACTAAAATCGCTACACGTGGAGCGATTTCCCATTATTTTTTTAAGTAGTCCTCGCCTCGGGAATTTTTAATAAAAAAATTTTAAAACATTTTAAAGAAAATGGCTGCTATAGTAGCTATTTCCATTGTTTAAACGCTGCTGGGGCAGCGTTGTTAAAAAAAATTCACAGCAGCGATTTTGCCTTTTTGGTTAAAAAAAAATTGATGTGCCCTTTTGGAATTTTTGGAAATAGGGGAAGAAAAGTCTGGAACGAGCGCATCTTTTACATATTTCGTGTATTTTGACGGCAAAAAAGAAGAAATATATTAATTTTAGGGTTAAGAACCAAATTGATCACAATTTATGATACATAAAGGACCACTTCCATCAAGTTCATATATTAAGGACCAAATGGAATCAAACTCATACATTAAGGACCATTTTGATCATTTTCTCCTTTTTTTCTATTGGGGTTGTGCTACTTACTGGGAAATTTGAGTTGGCTATTACAAAACATACAATTACTAATGATGTACTGACAATACAATGAGGACTTACATATAAATATGGACTAGACGACATGCAAAAGTGCAATACTACCAAGAGATTTACGTACATATAAATAATGATCCTTTTACAACGGATTTTGTAGCCACTTCACAGGACATACACAGCTCTATAATTTAATTGGGGTACACACTGCCCCCCTAGTAATCTTATATTTATCGGTTACTTCTTATTATTTTTAGGGAAAAAGGTCAAAAATCCTCTGTCTCCGTTTATACTTTGGCTAAAAATGTCCTTTCAGTCAATACTTTGATCCAGAAATGCCCCAATAATTACAAAATGGGTCAAAAATGTTCTTTTCTGAATAAATATATTATTTTTTTCTTTTTAAATACATCTTCTTCCTAATTTAAATATTATTAAAGAACATTATTCTTGTTTTCTTTCTTCTAAAATCACTTTAACAAAACAAATGTAGGAAATATTTTTTTTCTCCTTAATCTCATTTTATCAATTAAAACAGAATAATTTCATGTACCCTTTCGACAGATAATATATGTCATATATGTAAAATCATAGTATATCCATCATTAATTTATATTCATATAACGATAAAAAATAATGATAATAAAATAAGAATAATTTCATTTTTTATTATTTTCTGAATTGAAGTAAGATAAACATTTGCTAATTTTTTTAAAAAAAAATATTAATTGGAAAAGAATGTGTCAAAAAGAAAATAATAATATGTTTATTTGAAAAATGAGCATTTTGACCCATTAAATAACAATAAGGGCATTTTTGGACCAAACTACAAACGTAGGGCATTTTTGTTCCTTTCGCATAGTTTAAGGGCATTTTTTAACCAAAGTATTGGCGGTAAGGACATTTTTTAGCCAAACTATAAATGGATGGCATTTTTTACCCTTTTTCCTTATTTTTATAATAGTACTAGTTTTGGGCATGTGTTTTGCATGTGTGTCCCATGTTAATTTGTATAGACTTATTCGATAATATATATATGTAATGAGAAATAGAAAATGTAACAAAGAAAATTACAAGTTCATTTTGTAGAATAGTCTAGGTGTTCTTATGATGCAAATATGTTATATCTATATATAATATAATAGTGTTGTTCCGCCCCAAAATCAAGGGAAAATGCTTAAATTACATCTCATCAGAGAGTTACTACTAATAAAACACTAATCAACTGATTGCTATAGAAAGGTCAAATTTGAGTACAATAGATAAAGATGTAGATGTGATAAAATTCATATCAGAGTAATTTGCTTCAATTTAACAGATAAGTATTCAATGCTCTTAAGATCTATAATAACTTGGGAAATAGATCAGGAAATAACTTCGGAAACATCGAGCTTTTCAAGAATAATTCTACCTGGAAATTTTTTGATAGCTAAATTGACACATAAGATATAGTAGCATGGTAAAGAGTAGAAAAAAATAATAATATCAGTGACATATATATCTGACAATAATGTTTTGAGGCAAAGGAAGATGAATAGATTATGAGAAAAGTTAATACATACGAAGATGGAAAATAGAAATAATTAATAATAACCGAGGTACTTCACATTGTATTACAATGAATTTAAAGAGTATGTAATTAATTAATTTATAATGGTGAAAATAAACTGCACACTCTAAAAAATAACCAAACTTTATCACTAAAACTACAAATTAAATTAACTATTTGTTTGACACGACATATATATATCAATTACCTATTTCAAGTGCAAAATGTATTTGATTTCTCTCCTCGTATCCATTATTATAGTTCTTTTTTATAAAATCGTGAATTGACTATCACTTTTATATGAAAAAAGAAGGTAAATTAATGGTGATTACAATAGGAAAGAAATCATTTTTTATCTTTTTAAAAGTGAAAAAGGAAATAGAAAATGAGAAAGGAGGACTACCACGATCAGAGAGGTCCAAAATAGTCCCTCATTTTTGGGTTATGACTCAAAGTCATCCTTGAATTTTCACATGGAACATTAATATATAGTCCCTCGTGTTTGCAATATTGGTGCACTTTTGGTCCTCCTTCAAAATTTTGCCTATTTTTTAACATTAATTTTATTCATAATTTATGTATGGAATGTTTAATCGACATTTTATATATTTAGTAGAATTTATTTTTTAACATTAATTTTATTCATAATTTTGTGAGAAGAAAAACATTTTGTTTTGTTTAGCAGAAATCGTATTGCAGGTAATGTTGAGAGGTTCATCATGACGATTTCACGTGAGATAGTACATTTTTTTCTTTTCTTGCAATGTCATATGTTTTAAAACCAAAAGGGCAAAATCGCTCCTACTGGAGCGATTTTCCTCTGACACATATTAACACCTTTTACTCCGTTAAAAATAAAATCGCTGCCAGGGCAGCGACTTTTGTCCAAATTTTTTTTCTAATTTTTCACTTAAATCGTTGGCACAACAACAATTTTTTAACTCTAATTTTTTTCCTCCAACTAATATCGCTGCTATGGCAGGGTTTTCATAGGAAAAAAAAATTGGAAGTTTTTTTGTAAAAACTTTTTTTTGGAAAATCGCTGCCTTGGCAGCGTTTTCCTTAAATTTTTATTTTTTTTAAAAAATCTTTTCTTAATTATTTTTTTTAAGTTTTATGAAAGAACAATTATTTTAAAAAAAAATTGCTGACAGGGAGCCTGATTCCACCCAAAATTTTGGACTTGACATAGAAATCATCAAAATGAGACACGAACTTTAATCGGTGTCGAAATAGCCTGCCTTTTCAGCAATTTTTGTTACAAATTTTTTTTAAAAATAAAAACGCAGCCTTCTTTTCAAAACGAAAAAAAATAATTAAGAAAAACGATTTTACAAAAAAATAAAAATTGAAGAGAAACGAATTTAAAAAAAAAAGAAAAAAAATTAACTAAAAAGCTGCCAAGGTAGCAATTTTCAACCATTTGGAAGCTTTTTTATAAAAAATGTATATATATCTTGAAATTGCTGCCTTAGCATTGATTTTGGTGGATCTAGTTTTTTTTTAAAGAAAAAATCGCTGCCAAGGAGGCGATTTTGGTAGAAATGTTCTTTTATTTATTTTATTTTTTTGAAATTTCTGTCAACTAGTCAACGTCTGTTTGTAAGAAGAAAAAAAAATTAAATCGCTGCCCGTCCAGTGTTTTTGCGATTTTTTAAAAAAATAAATTAAAATCACTTCCCGTGCAGCGTTTTTGCGATTTTCTTTTTTAAAAAAAATGAAAATTGTTGCTATGGCAGCATTTTTATAAAAATAAACTTATTTTATTTTTTTTGAAAATCGTTGCCCTGGCAGCGATTTTCGTTAATATTTTTTTTTTTTAAAACGTTATTATAAATTTCGTGGAATTTTTTATATTTTTTTTTAGTAATCACTGTCTTGGCAGCGATTTTGGTGGAAACTTTTTAAAAAAAAATAAAATCGCTGCCTTGGTGGAATTTTTTTTTATAAATATCGCTGCCAATTATATTTTTTTTAAATCGTATTAAATTTATTTATTTTCACTAACAAGCAGCGAAATTTCCTTCAAAATTTCTTTTTTTTAATTTTTCAAACATTCACATGTCATATTTTTTTTTAAAAATCCAACTCAGATGCATGCCTAAAAAATAGAAAAAGTTCACGTGTTTCATTTAAATTTTTCTTATAAATTGGTTGAAGTCTCCCTGCAAACTTCAAGTATAATTTTCCAACTCTCCTTTCAAACTTTTTCAAAAGTCTTTCCTCTATGAGGTACGTTTGGATTTATTTTATTTTTAATAAATTAATTTTTAACTTTTATATGGTATTGTGAATATATTCATCTTTAAATATTTATATTAATACTAACACTTTATTTTTATATTTTGTATATAGATATGCATCCATCAAATATGTACGTACATCCTGGTCCAATAGAGTATGATGTATTAAAAATTCAAGTTCATCATCGTTTCGAAGGAATTTGGAACGATAGCTTAAGGGAAGAGAATTCTTGCTTATATACGCGTCGCGGTGATGTTGAATTTTGGCAACATATAAAATATCATCCTTTACATCCTCGCATTCGTCAGTATTTTAAAAATTGTAGATTTAAAGAAATTCTTGATGTAGGATATGTGCCGTATGACTCCGGATTAATTTCTGCTTTAATTGAAAGGTGGCGTCCAGAAACGCATACCTTTCACATGCGAACTGGTGAGGCTACCATAACTTTACAAGATGTAGAAATTTTGTTCGGAATGGTAATAGATGGTAGTCCTATAATTTTAAATGACACTGATTTAGGAGTTTTGGGTAGACAAGAAATGATGTTTGAATTAACGGGATGGTCACCCGATAATGATTGTTTTTCTGGTGTTAGTAGATTGTTAACATATAAATTAATTGAGAATATTGAAGGTTTAGATGATATTACTGATCATTCAACTGAGCATGAGGTGCAACAAAGGTTTAGATTATATTTATAATGGTTATGTGGTTGATCAATATTTCCAGATAAATCTAATAATAAGCTTAATTTAGACCTTTTGATTGACATGAAAAATTTAAATGTAATGTCAACACAAGCATGGGGAACAGCCGCATTATCATATTTGTATAATTGTTTATGATGTGCATCAGTGAAACAATCAAATAAAGTTTGTGGATTTCTCTCTTTATTGCAGGTATACATTTTTTTAAATTATTTTTTATATACTAGTAATATGCACTTTTAAATTTAATTATATTCTAAGAAATGTTGAATTTTATTTATTGTAGATTTGGGCATGGGAACGTATTATTCCCTTGCAACCATTATCGAAATCTCTAAGGACCAATCAACTTGAGGTTTTAACTGCTCTTGCACGTAAATGGACGCGACGTAGAAATCATCAAAATGTGGCACGAACTGTAATCGGTGTGATTAGGGATGTACTAGATAATCTAACTGATGATCAGGTATTTAAATATTATTAGTATTTTTAACTATTCATATTTGTATCCCATTTTATTTAAATTTTTAACTATTCACACTTATATCTCACTATCTAAGAAAATCATGTGAATATAATGACATATACATAGATTTTTGGTAGGCCCTCAAAATAAGATATTATATGACATAATAGTACAAAAAAAATATTTCATAAGATTGTTTTAGTTAGTGTACATATTTGTTTATATTTTTTTGTCAAAAAAATTTAATAATTATCTTACTTACATTTTTTTTTTATAGTTTATTTGGCAACCTTATTCAGAAGATGTTATTAATGGATTGCCTGAGTGGTGTCAGTCAGGACAATCTGTCTGGATGGCACATGTGCCACTTATTTATGGAATTTATCGTGAGTGGCACATGATTGATCGTGTTGTGATACAGTTTGGTTATTTACAACATATTCCTGGACCGTGTACCCAGTTTTCCGAACATCATTTTAAGCATGATAAACGATCCAAAATAAAACAAGAGGATATAGATGTGTTTAACTACACACAATATTTATGGGAACAACGTCAAAATCGTATATTTCGACCTCCATTTGTAAGTGATCAAGCAGATTACTTTCGTTGGTACATGAGGCATTCCCGCATGTTCATTGGAAATTCACAACATGTTGTACAGAAAGGGTATCAACACATGGCAGGAAGACATGAGGCATTAGTATGTATATTATATAAATTTTAAATTATTATATCGATCTTTAACAATTTTTTTGTTATTAATACTTTTTTATTCATTATAGGCTAGGGGTCATGAAATGCAGTATCGTCGAGCTCAGATGATTGAAAATGATGAAAATCAATCTAATGAAATGAGACAATATGCGGAGGAAGTCGCTCGTATTTCAATGGAGTCAATGAATGCGGCCTTCTAGGGAACGCGATTGTGCTTTGCTCCTGATTACAATCCTCACACTCAATACGATGAACCACCACCAGTACAAGTATCTCGCAGATCGCGACAAACAACACCTAGAGATAATGCACGTCGAGGTAGAAGGAGCGCTGGTGAAGGTCGTGGTCGAAATCGTGCGGAGCATCATTTGATTGATGGAGATAATTTGGTTGATAATAACACACATTTGGTGGTTACTCCCGAGCCTTATTATTCCACGCTTGATTTTTCTGCAGGCCCCTCTAACACTAATACTAATTTTTCAAGTCAAGAAACAGTTGGTTTTGTAACTCCACATGTTTCAATATCTAGTTTTGCGCAATTCAGCGGATCTCAATATGGTATTCAGCATGGTATGCGTGAATTTCCTATACATAATTCTCCATTTGGTGGGAGGTTGATTTTTTCAAATGTAAGTATGATAATTTCCATAGAAATTTTATAATTTTTTCTTAATCTTTTGTGCATATTTATTTTATTATATTATATTGTATTGTATTATAGGTAACCGTATCCCATGATCCAAGGTTTAATGTTGAAGCTTCACAACATTCAATTTTTTATAGAGAAAATCCACTTCGAAGAACATCTAGGCTACACAAATCAACTAGATGAGGAACAGGTAGTCACTATCAAAATGAGAGAGATTCTGAAAATGAAGACGTAAATGAAGACATAGAAGATTCGGAAAACTCAGAAGAATACTTTTTATGTATCTTTATTTGAAAGGCTAAAGATTTTTATGCAGTAAATCAGATTTTTATGTGTGTTGAAATTTGTTGTTTCGTGTAAATTTAAACAAAGAGTTGAAATTTATTGTCATCGCAGTGAGATTCTCCTCTTTATTTTCAACATTTGCAGGATGTTTCTTTTCCTTTAAGTTATGTCAAATCAATACTTTTTATGTTAGATCAAATCAATACTTTTTTAAATTAGGTCAAATCAATTATATAATTATAATATAAATGTAGTGTACTTACAAAATATTAAATTATCTTTTTACTTTTTAACTCACTTGAAAGATTAATTTAATCAATATATTTAAAATGCAACAAGACAAATTAAATTCATGTCAACAAGTATTTAAAAACGATATATTATAATATTAATAACAAGACAAAAAAATTACATTCATCTTAAAAATATAGACAATATATTTAAAATCGAGTAGGACATCGTGCCTTTGTGTGACCTGTTTCCTTACAAACACTGCATTTTCTGGCCATGCGAGCCGGAGCTATATCCATATCATTCTTAAGTCGGCTTCTTACTTGCATATCACATGTTCGCAAATATTTAGTATTTGCAATTAAATTAATAGGAGTTGGCGGCGAATACATTTCATCACCCACTGGGGTAAATGTCTTAGCGTATGTTTGTTTGTAATATTTTATACTGTAGAATTTACTTACATATGACTTTGGCTCGATTCCGCGAAGTCCACAAAATTTAATGGCATGCGAGCAAGGCAAATGATAATTTCTCTATTTTCCACAAAAACATTTCTTACATTTTGCAGTAACCTTGTGGACATTTCCACCTTTACCATCATGAGCAAAAGTAAGAATTTCAAATACTCCATCACCAGTGTTGTAAGTCATCATATCTGTGTGCCCTTGAGCTTAATGATAATAATCATTAAAAATTTTATCTATTGCAATAGGCCACGGCATATTACTTTGAAGTAATGCGATTGCAAGGTTGTTTCTTTCGACAAAACGATCAACAAGAGTTTTGAACGTCATTCGAACCATGGCAGTCACAGGAAGCCCCCGAGCTTTTTTCAATAAACCATTATATGACTCAGACACATTTGTCGTCATGGCACCCCATCTACGACCACCATCCTTATACATTGTCCATTTTTCCAAAGGAAATTCATTTAACCATTCATATGCTGCAGGAGACAATATTTTAATTTGTTGCATCCGTTGCACAAACTTTTTCTTCTGGTGCTCTGTAGCAGCCAATCACATTAATTTCTCGAGTTCACTATTTACAAATTTTTTATTAAAATTTGCTTTTAAGTGTCGAACACAAAATCTATGGTATGTGTTGGGTGGCCTCAACCAATCATAAGATTGAATACATTGCAAGATTCCTTGATGACGGTCAGAAATGAGGCCAATTCCTTGTCGTTCACAAACAACATGTGTCCATAA